>APFE030410487.1:3084-26990 GCA_000404065.3 Pinus taeda | reverse complement strand
AAAAAAATGATGATGAATAAATAACTGGTCATTTTTTTTAATTATATTCTTCTTGTTGTTTTTGGCTAGGTGCAAAAGTTAATGCTTCCAGGAAAATTGATATGCTTATATAGAGGAGGGTATGATGATAAGCAGGTCATGTATTCCACGTGGAATGCACTGGAGCAGCAGCAGCCGGACCGCATTCACATTATTCATTTGGGACGTAGAACAATGGGATGTTTTGAATTCACTGAGAATATTAAGAAGGATTATTATTATCCTTTGAAAAATACAGCTGAGATCGAGGGGATGTCTTCGCTGAATTTATCGGAGAATGAAATTCTGAGATTTTCACTACGTCTATGCCATTTGGAAGAAGAAATTAATAGAATGGAGGATAGTGAACTGAAATTTCTGTTACATTCTTTTCAAAAGCAGGAGGACGACGAGATGTACGGATCCATAGCCTTCATGGACGGGGGTGGGAAAGTGGTTGCAGCTTTAGGAGGAAGAAATCTGCAGTCAATATTCCATAGGGAAGATAGAGCACAGCGCTTCATAAAGTCAATAATGAATGATATCGAAGGAGGAGAAAAAGAAATGCATGATGAGGACCCCGGCGTCTCTGACAGCCTTATTCAGAACCTGCAAACAGCATCCACTAGTGTAGCAGTTGAGCAGGAAAATATGGATGCCTATTTCGAGAGCTTGCGAGAGTACATATCTGAGTTATGGGGAATGGAACTTTCTCAGCCTTTTAGATTCAACAAGGTTGATCGCTTTCTTTAGTACCTATCCTAAATTTTCTGAATCATATTATTTTTTATTCACATAATGATTTTTCCATTTCTTATTTTCTAATAGGAGGGGAAAAAGCGGTCTTTGCCAAGTGTGACTTGGCCAACTTCAAGAGGCTTCTGTAGGTTAAAGAATTTCCTATCAGAGGGAATAAGCGACGATTGGGTTGTGCGTATTAAGCCTCTCCATTTTTGCGACAAATTAATTACTTTTTTGGTTCGAACATGAAATTCATTGTTGGATCATGTCCAACTTCTATGTCAAATATTTGATCTAAATTCTGTTTTTATGGTTTTCAGAAAGAAATCATTTCTCGTCATCCTGAAAAAGAAGATAAGCGGGCGATCGTCATTCACGGTTTGCTGAAGGATATAGAGGAGGCACAATGGGCTGTTGCAGGTCTTTTTACGGTTGCGGATCTTTTGGAGCGATTGGAAACTGTTCCTTCCCACTGGCGACTTGAGTGTATGTTTCTCTTATGGGAGATGTTTAGGGTGGCGCAATATATTAAGCAGTTTGATCAAAAGCCTGGGTTGTGGAGAGGGGTGAAGCGTGTAGCAACAGCAATAATAGTGGCATACTCCTTCCACTGCTGTTCTCAAATTGATGAGTCCAAATTTGCCTTGTGAGTACTTGACACTTTAATGTTAACTAACAATAGCGATGTTTAAAAAAGAAATTATGTCATAGGTGGCTTGTCAAACGCTTACGTTTAGATAAAAAAGCTTATGAAATATGACTGTGCGCGGAGGCGGGCCTTCTATACAATCAAATAAATGTTTAGATCAAAGAAACCTCAGCGTTGATTTGTGTTGAAGGCAGAGCCCCGTGAAAATAATTTCGAAAACTATGATTACTAAGTGGACTTTAAAAACAAAACTTAATGCAAGTTTTTACCATTGGCAGGTTCAGCAATACCTGGGTTTTCGGTCAATGGCGGATAACGAAAATTTGCGACATAATGGCCCAGGCAATCAAGGAAGGTCCTAGTAATGAAAGTGGGTCCCTCTTAAAGGAAATGTGCGACTGCTTCTCTTATTGCAATTTCCGCTTCTTCCTGGAAAGTGAAGATGAAGGTGGGCCATCTTGTGAAGGTGAAAGCGACGTCTCTGCCGTCGAGCCTGGTTCCACAGCTACAACCAGAGAAGAAGAATAAAACGGAACATCATCTACTTCTTGTGTGGTAGCTTTCTTATCTCCAAAAGCCAGACATGACTGACGAATTTGCTTCCTTGGCCTCTTTTTATGTGGGGATAATAAAAAAATTCAAAAACTAGATTTTTGAAGTATTTTGTTGTGGAATAGAATCATTAATATAAGCTCAAAAATCTTTGAGGAAATAAGTGTAATGAGTTTCAACATTGTCTCTTTTTTTTTTCAAAACAATTTCACTAAATTTTCTCCGGATCCCTAGCTGGGTTATTGTGTTTTCACAGTCCATTATAGTATTTAAGCTACTACATGTACAGGTTTATCGACAAATTAATCGTTGAAACAGAGAATATACCGTCACATCAGCAGATTTGATGAGTGGAGCTAGAGCAGATGAAGGAGGACTGAACTTTAGTATCTATTAAAATGATGTTCATTTTACTTAAAATTGTTATTATTTTTTCATTATTTAATTATTGTAACCTATGTTTTTATGGAAAAATAGCATAGCATGGTATTGAAGATAATATTTTATACTTTGGATATAACATGATGAGAAAGATCAAATTTCTTCATGTGCAAAATATAATGCATTATTTTTCATTGTTAAATTGTATTTTTGAATAATAAATAGAGTATATATAAGACTAAATGAAAGATTTAACCAATTTTTTTATTTTTTTAATTAGATATATATTAAGTTGAATAGTTAACATAGATCTTTAAATATTTATTTAAATCTCTAAAAATATTTTTTGAAAAATATTTTTACTTCTAATTATTTTACACATATTCATGTTTTTTTTATATTAAGACATTACAGTTTCTAATAATAGAGATAATTTTATTTTTTTTATTATTTATCTAAAAGACACATACAACCCTTCATATTGGTCTATAGAATAAACCTCTAGGCTCAAAAAAACATGACCCAATTTAACCTGTCTTTACATAGTTCTTGAATTTCTATAAAGCATGACCTGATTTAACCTTTTCATATGGTTCTTGAATTTCTACAAATTCCCTAGGTGAATTTACTATGACACAAGTTGTGTAATATTCTTTTTTGGATATGGTCAAAATGGATGAAACCTACCCATGGTATTTTTCTTGAGAAATTGGCATACCTAGTTCCAATTGATCCTGGGACTAAAACCCGTGGGTGTTAAAGATATTAATATAAATAAAAGTTGTATGTTTTCACTACAAAATTTTTAGAACGTCTAAAGTGTACCAGATCTATTAAGAATTTTGGTGTTTAAGATATTACAAATTACTTGAAAATTAAAAGTTATACCATAAAACATACCGGATTTTGTCTTCATATGGTTGGTTCTTGAATTTCTATGGGCGCCCTAAGTGAATTTACTTTGAAATAAGTGGCTTGAAATTAAAAGTTATTAAATTTTAAAATAGTTAAAGATCAACAAAGAGTTTTATGAAACCATTCCTCTGGAGCTTGATAGTAGTTGTGCAAAACTCAATAGTATTGTTTGGATTTAGTATCTAATATTTTTAAAATTGGAAATTCATTATAATTTAGTTGTCAAATTATTTTTTTACAAAGTGAAATTTTATTATAATTTAGTTGTTAAATTAGTGGTGGAATAGTTTTTACTAGTTATTATTGACCAATGTAGGTTGACTTATCATTTTTATTTAAGAAGAACTATGCTACTTGGAATTACTCCACTGGTAGTTCCTAAGAGGCAAGCTTTCATAAACCATTAACATATTTCCTCAAAGTACAAAGAAAACTAACTTTTAGCCAAACAATATTAATTTTATGACCTACTACATATCCATAGCCCCTCATACTTAAAGCTACACTAATTTTTTTTTAAAACAACCACATATAGAATTTCCTTAAACATAAAGCAAAGACATTTAGATTTATTAATTGATTTTGTATTTAATTATTAAATTAATTTTGTAAAAACTATTAAATTTAATTATCTTTTATTTTATATTATTAAAAAATAAAAAATAATTATATATATATATAAACTTTTCAAACAAATTTTGAAACCAATGAATTTGAAACAATAATTTAAAGTTTCAGATTTGTATAACACAATCTCAAAACTCTCTTTTTCTAACCATTAATATTCAACAATATTTTATATAAAATTACAGAGCCAGATGTTTTTTTAGGCCTTATATTTTAATAACAAGTTTGCAATATGATTAGCATCATGCCTTTTTTTGAATGGAAAGCACACATGTAAGCTAAGATGAAAGGACACTGTAGCGTTCCAATTTGTCAAGTAATTAATAAATTCATTATACTGAATTTATGTTATCAATATCTTAATTGAAAACCAGGTCCATAAACTTTTATGCCCGCTAATTAACAGTAATCGAAAAAACAAAGAAATGGTTCTTTGCAAATTGCAATCCCATAATAGATAAAACGAACTAAGAAAAAACATGCAAGGCCGCATTTATCTTTCCAATGTCTCCATCCAACGAATAATATGCAAAAAAAAATTCCCATTTTTTTCCATAAATAAATATTTCAATATATATATATATGAAATTGAAAAACTAATGAATATTTTAAAAAGTTTTAAAAAAATATAATCCGCAAAATATGAATTTAATTTTTAATCAACCTTTCATGATAAGGGAATATGGAAAAGCATCTTTTAACTATTCCTGGTATTAGTTCAATATAACTGTCATATCTCCAAATTATGTAAATATTTTATTTACTGCAAACCAAACAGTTTGATGTTATTTTAATCATGGAATTATTTTTTTAACTCTTATGCATAAATGAATTGTAGTTACTTGTAAATATTGTTTTACTTGCTAAGTGGTTAGGAAAACAGTGATTGGCTTAACTAATTTCTTGAGTATTTACACAAAGAAGGATCAAGAGGATGGGGCCATCTGAGATCAAGAAAAAAGAAGAAGAAAGTTTGTGCTAAGAGGTCAGTCAGAGTTCTGAAGCTACGTCTGGTTTGGATCAGATAGCCGTGAAAGAGATTAAAGATCTCGACCAAGAGATAGTGAGAAGAGTTCCTGCGTACAGAAACAGCTCGGGGGGAGACTACCACATGAGTACTCTCAAGGTTGGGAGGCATATTGTTGAGCAACTAGTTTAAGGAGTAGTCTCAAGGTTGGGAGGCATATTGTTGAGCAGCTAATCTGAGTTGCAGGATTAATTTGGACCAATAGATAGTGAGAAGAGTTCCTGAGTACAGGAACAACTCGGGGGAGACTACCACAGGAGTAGTCTCAAGGTTGGGAGGCATATTGTTGAGCAGCTAGTCTGAGTTGCAAGATTAATCTGGATGAGATGTGTGAACTAGATAAGTAAATTTATCCTACAGATAAATTTATAAGCATATGTTATGTGTTTTCTGAAAGTATTTACCTATATTATATATGTGTTTTGGGCTATTAGTATGAAGAAAGCGTAAATAGCTACGCAGACAGGAAACCTGTAATAGACTGTAAAATAAGTCACATAGCCAGAGAACTAGTAGGCTAGCACGCAAAGACATGTAACAAAAGATAGACAAACTTAAGTTAATATGCCAGTATTAACGATAATTTTTCCATAATTAAAAAAATTAAACTACCAAAATCAAGAACAAGATTTATATTATCAAGATTACATTGATATCTAAAATCTTTCTGCCTATGATTAAATAAAATACGAACTTCGGAATAAAATGAGAGAAAAAACCTAACAGCAAGAGAAACCTCATGCGTTGAATCAGTAATGTATGCAAAAATGCATGTACAGTGCTAAGAACAAATTTTAGATAAACAATGGAATCCCTGGTGTCAAGGAAGAAGCATTAAACAATGAGACTAGTAAATTGTAAAAATCCTTACCTATATCAAACCGAATAAATACAAGAGAACGAGGAAGATATTGCTCAAACCCTCGAAATATCAGAGTATTTCTAGTTTAGGACAAGTATCAAATGATAGTCTTCGTAACAAATAAACAACCATCACTTAATATATTCGAGTCACAATGGCAAACAGAATCAACCATTATATTGCAGCCCGAGAAAATAGAGAGGCGATATAAAACCACTCTATAATTTCATAAAATTCCTCGAAGGGTTTAAGTTACATTTTCCACAACTAAACCTTGGATAAACTAATCTATAGTCTGGCTATGGAGCTTGACCGCAAGGTCAGGCCGATTTCGATTAGAAACCACCAAGCCTCTGCCTCGCCTCTTAAGCCCCAAAAACAAATACATACACCGTTTCAGGTTGGATAACCCTTCATGCAAATAAAAAAGACAAAACTGCAAGGTTACGACCTAAATGCTCTATACTATTCAAATCCTTTAAAAGACGAAATTCATCTGTAGAGAAACTCTAACTAAATCAAGTACCCGGAACAGGAACTGGGTTTCTAGTTTAAAGGTTGACGAAATAAACAAAGGCTCCATCCACCCTTCGCTTGGAAGTCCGCTCCACCTGTAATCCACACCTCCCTACCCGGAGGAGAACATAAGTTAGATTTCCGCATACATGAAACGATAAGAATATAAATAATTGTAGTTGCATCTATTAATGGAAGAATGCAGAAAATTACTTGTACAATTGAAAGGCCCGCAGCATTGTTGTAACGTTGAACCAAATGACACTAGGTAAGCCGACCAATTAAGAGAAAGAACCACCATAGCATAGGTTATATTTTCATATACATGAAACTATAAGAATATAAATAACTGTAGTTGCATCTATTAATGGAAGAATGCAGCAAATTACCTGTACAATTGAAAGGCTCGCAGCATTGTTGTAACGCTGAACCAGATGACACTAGGTAAGCCAACTAGTTAAGAGAAAGAACCACCATAGCAAGTACAGAGAACCCTAGCATCCAATAGCCCAACCCTCGGCTAAGGAACAACATCCAAGTTACACAGAAACCCTCATGCAGAGTAGGTCGAAGCCATTCAACAGAGGAAAGTAACAATGAACCGAGACCGCCAATCCATTGGAAGCAAAAGGACTCGGGAAAGATACCAACCATTGGATCAATGCTAGTGTTTGATGACTTTAGATAGGGTCCAGAGCCTAAGGATAGTAGAGGTGCCTCACAACATTAAAGAATCCGGTAGGCTGGACCATCTCCCTAGGCCGCCCCAACAGCTAGAGTAATTTCAGATAGTAATGAAGGCGAGGAGGCGGATGAAAGTAACATTAAGAATTATATAAAACTTGAGAGTTTAACAATATATCCTCAGCCTTAGTCGAATAGGACAGGTTGATCCAAGGTGATGTTAATGCAACTGTAAATCCGCAGTACTAGAAAATCCTGAGGATTTATGTAGCCCATAAAATAATCTCAAAAACCTTGAATTAAATAAGGTTATGAACTCAATGTAAACATTAGAGTAACAATTTTAATGTAACAAATGTCATAAAATATAATGTTATACGAATTGTTATTAATTGAATTGATAATTGTGAGTTTACAACATAGTATTGAGTATATAAATCACAATAATAGTTTGTAAGGAAAAGTTTTTTTTGTTTCTTAATATATATGCTTATTTAAATATGTGGATTCATGACATGTGGTATCAGAGCGCTCAGGTTGCCAAGCTGAGATCTCTGGAATAAACAAATAACAAATTTGGTAATATGCATGTAGGAAATAGGAAGCAACCAGTATGAGAAGAACTGGGAATTTCCACCTAGGTCCGTAATAGGGATGGGGTCAACGTCATTTCAAGAAGGAAATACTAAGGTTTGGGTACAGCTGGGCGACGAGCCGCGGAATACTCACCCAGATATTATGGTTACAGTACAAGATTTAAAGGATGAAATGGCCCGGTTACGGGCAGATAATGAAAGACAAATGCAGGAACAAGAAAAAATTATGAAGAGTCTATCTGATAGACAGAATAATTGGCCACTGATACCTAGCCCCAAACAGAAAAATATGACAGAAGAAAAAGAGTTTAGGATAGAGGAAATGGAAACTGAGGGTGGTGAGGAGAATCGTGAAGAGGAATAAGATAATGTGTCCAATCACAGGACACAGAAAAGGCAGAAAATGGAACTTCAAGGGGAATTCCTAAAAATCAAGCCTCCTCTTTTCAATGGAAAAAATGAAGAAGCGGCAGAAGCATGGCTCATAAATATGAATAAATATTTCCAGCTGTATGAGTATGTATATAATCTGAAGGCTCGCCTGGCTATTTTTCATCTACAAGGAAAGACCACACTATGGTGGGAGGAAGTAAAGATAGTTCGGGGAGTAAATGAACAAAGTATAACCTGGGAAAAATTTCAGAGATACTTCAAACAAAAATATCTAACGGAGAGATTCTATGATGAAAAATCAAAAGAATTTCATGATCTCTGACTAGGCCAAATGTCCATGGATGAGTTCATAACAAAGTTCATGTCATTACTATGGTATGTCCCTTACATACATGAAGAGAAAGCAAAGGTGCAACGGTTCATCAGCAGTCTACCCCTGTACATGAAAGAACGACTGGAATTTGACAATCCAAAAACAATGGACGAAGTTATGCGTAGGGCACGGATCTGCTATCAGCAAAACAAGACAAAGGGAGACATGAGTAAGAGATAGACTAATAAAAAGGGAAGTAAATTTGTTCCTAGCCAAAAAGGGAATAAGGGCCTAAGCAACAAAGGACTGTATAAGGGGCAAACCAACCAATTTTTTTAATAAAAATCAGTCCAGATTTAAGGTACCAGGAGAAGCTAGAACTAATGAGCAAACTGGCAGAACTTAAGCAGAGTTAACTACTAGGCCTCCTGTACAGTGTTGGGGATGTGAAGGCCCACATTATGTAAAATCCTACTCACACTGTAAGGGAGCTGACCAGATTTCACAAATACAAGAAGCCTCCACGGTAGGAGAAATAGAAAGGAGTCTCCCTAAAATTAATGTCGCTCTGGAAGATCATCAGGCAGAATTTCAGCCAACAATGATTGAATTTGAAGGTAAACCTTTTGGCCAAACTGTATCTATTTTGATT
The DNA here is from genome assembly GCA_000404065.3 of Pinus taeda. NCBI lineage: Eukaryota > Viridiplantae > Streptophyta > Pinopsida > Pinales > Pinaceae > Pinus > Pinus taeda. The sequence goes on along the minus strand of APFE030410487.1, from coordinate 18,064 downwards.
GACCCTGGGGCTATCTTGAGTTATGTTAGCCCCAAGATTGTGGAGCAGTGTTAATTACAAGCAATAAAGTTTAAAAATCCAGGGCTAGTACAATTAGCCATAGGAGCCAAAAGAAGAGTTTTGGCCAAGGTCAGTAACTACCATCTAGAATTAGCTAAACAGTCCATTCGGGCAGATCTGAATGTGTTACCCTTAGGGTCATATGACATCCTTATAGGCATGGATTGGCTAGAAAAACATTGGTCCCTTATTAGCTACAAGACCAAAACCATTAATTTTCAAAATGAGTAAGGGGAAAGACAAGAAATGTAAGGTATTCACAAACCTTTGAAAATAAGACCTGTAACAACTTCCCAATTAGCAAAATGCATCAGAAAGGGGTGCCAGATTTATGTAGGTTATGCTGACTCTAAAGAAAAATTTGTTGCTTTAGAAAATTTACTAGTAATACAAAGCTTTCTGGATGTTTTCCCTGAAGAAATTCATGGTCTACCCCCAAAATGGGACATAGATTTTACCATTGAGTTAATTCCAGGGGCTGCCCCAGTTTCCCGAGCCCCTTACTATATGAGTATACCAGAACTAACAAAGTTGACAATGCAACTACAAGAGCTGCTAGATAAAAATTATATACGGCCTAGTGTATCCCCTTGGGGAGCTCCAGTACTTTTCATTAAGAAAAAAGACAGAACATTACGAATGTGCATGGATTACCGTCAGTTAAACAAACTGACTGTCAATAATAAATATCCCCTGCCTCGTACAGATGAGTTATTTGATGAGGTGAAGGGTGCTACTATATTCTTTAAGATTGACCTTCGATCAGGCTATCATCAAATCCGCATAAAGGAAGAAGACATAGCAAAAACAACATGTAGAACTTGATATGGACATTATGAGCTCATGGTGTTACCTTTTGCGCTGACTAATTCCCTTGCAACTTTCATGTGTCTCATGAACAACATATTCCATAAATACTTAGACAAATTTGTGCTAATCTTCATTGATGACATATTGATTTACTCCAGAAGCATGGAAGAACATAAGGAGCATCTCCGAATTGTTCTTCAAATCCTAAGATAACACCAGTTTTATGCCAAATATAGCGAGTGTGACTTCTTTAAGGAACAAATCTAGTACTTTGGACATATTATGACCAAGGATGGGATCGCAGTAGATCCCGAGAAAATAAGAATTATCATGGAATGGCTGGTACCGAAAGATGTGGCAGACATAAGATCATTCATGGGCCTAGTTGGATAATATAAGCGATTTGTGGAAGTTTTTTATAGGGTGGCATACCCTATTACCTCTCTACAAAAGAAAGGAAAGGCCTTTAGATGGACCCCTAACTGTCAAAGAAGATTTGATCAGCTTAAACATCTACTCACCACCACCCCTATTTTGAGTATTTCAAAAACTTTAGGCCTATTCATGAAGCCATGGAACCCATCACTCGATCCCTCGACAACAGTCATAACCTCAACACCAGTTTGGGTGAGATTGCCAAACCTACCCTTGCATCTCTGGAATTTATCCTCACTAAAAGTCATTGGAAATGCAATTGGGAAATTTTACTGCAGGTGCCTAGAAACAGAGGAATATGCCAAAAGCACCTATGCACGCATCTGTGTGGAAATGGACTTCAACGTCGGATTCCCAGCTGAAATAAACCTAACAAGTAAAGACTATGTGTGGAACCAAAAACTCGATTATGAAAGTGTAATCTTCAGATGTCGATCGTGCTTTGAGACAGGGCATCTAGCCAAAAATTTCCCAAAAGCCTCCCAGGAAAATTATGCTAGAAAGAATCACCACAAATCTACATGGTGGGAAGGAGCACAAAAAGAACATTACACTGTCATCAAGGAAGAACACTCTCCAGAGAACTCTGGATCGCACGAAATCGAGCAAGAAAGAAACAACTCTCAAGACAAGCATGGGGAAAGCCCCGCCCAATAGAAAAAAGTGAACTTGACAACCCCTCAAGCATCAACAGTTATGAAGATTCGCATACTGCACAAAATAAATCTTCATTTAACAGCAAAGCAGATCTCCCAGACCAAGCTTATTCTCTAACTATCTTCAAAAGGACATACACAATAGATCGCGAAGCTAAGACACCAATGTCCCAAGAACAAGAAGAGATGAGGGAGATGCAAGATAAAGGAAGTTGGAAGACGGTAGAGAAAAAAAAGAAAGCTACAACACCAATCTTGCCAAGAATGATGAGAAGCCAAACAATTAAGACCTAAGAAAATTAGAGGTCTGATAGACCAATTTGGTCTCAGTGGATGTTAACCACCACCACCATCATCATCATCATCATTTGAGTATTTCTGATCCTAACAAGGAATATGTAGTTTGTACGGATGCTAGCAAAGAAGGTGTAGGTGGCGTATTAATGCAAAAGGGTAGGGTTGTAGCATATGAGTCAAGGAAGCTTAAAGAATATGAACAAAATATTCCGCATATGACTTGGAATTACTAGCAGTAATTCATGCCTTGAAAATGTGGCGACACTACTTACTGGGCAAGAATTTTGTGTTATTAACAGATCATCATAGTCTGACAAGCTACTTCAAACAACCCACTCTAAATGCAAGGCAAGCCTGTTGGGCTGATTTCCTAAGCGAATTTGATTTTGAGATCAAACATTTGAAGGGAAAATAAAATAGGGTTACTGATGCTTTAAGTTGAAAGGTGAATTTCTAGATTTATTTTAGTGAATATCAAAGCACCTTCTATGAGCAGATTCGCGAAAATACCATGGAAGATTTAGTTTATAAACATTTATGGCAGCAACCAAAAATTCAAAACAGTCATAAACAACAATTAATATATGAGGTCAGTCCAAATGAATTACTCATCTTTAGGAAGAGGTTATATGTGCCTAACCAAAAACTGCTTAAAAATTCAATCTTAGATGGGTATCATAAAAGTCCTTATGCAGGGCACCTAGGATACCAGAAAATGATTTCTGCCCTTAGGAAAGAATTTTTCTGGCCTAGTATGAAGAAAGAAGTAGACGAGTATTTAGGACGCTGTCTGGAATGCTAGCAGGTACAGGAGAAACACTAGCACCCAGCAGGGTTGCTCCACCCACTATCGATCCTTGAACGGAAGTGGGAAACCATATCTATTGATTTTATCACCGGACTGCCTAAATCCAAAAGGCTAAATGACTTTATCATGGTGGTGATAGATAATTTGAGCAAATCTGCTCATTTCATACCAGTTCAATCAACTTACAAAGCAGTGCAAATTGCAAACATTTTTATGCAGAATATTTTTAAGTTACATGGTATACCCAAAATGATCATGTCCAACCGGGATATGAAATTTACATTAGCCTTTTAGAAGGCCATTTCTGGGGGATTGGGCACACAACTACACTTCAGTACTACATACCATCCTCAAATGGATGGACAGACGGAAAGAGTAAATCAAGTAGTCGAAGACATGTTGCAAGCTTATGTAATGCAACAACCTTCTAAGTGGGAAGATTACTTGCACTTAGTAGAATTTGCCTACAACAATGGGTACCACACATCTTTATAGATGAGTCCCTTTGAAGTGTTATACGGGCATAAGTGCAGGACACCTTTGAGTTGGAGAGGCCCAGAAGACAAACTAATGTTGGGACTGGATATGCTGGAAGAGACGGATAAAATGGTAAAAAGAGTACGAAGCAATTTAAAAGCTGCTCAGGATAGGCAAAAGAATTTTGTTGATTGGAAGAGGAGCTGTTGAGAATTTCAACTAGGAGAACAAGTTTACATTCAGGTACGACCCAAGAAAAGCACCTTGCAGTGGACTGGATGTGCTAAATTAGCACCTCGATTTTGTGGGCCTTTCTAGATCCTAGCTCGAATTGGGCCAGTAGCTTACCAACTTGCTTTACCCAGCCATATCCGTGTACCTAGTGTCTTTCACATTTCCTTACTTAAGAAATGCATTTATGATTCTAATCACATAATAAATTGGCAGAACATACAAGTAAAGTATAATACAAGCATTTTACTTATATTTGGAGGTTTCTAATTTTTATTTTTTAAAAAAGGGACTGATCAACAGATTAAAGTGTTTTATTGCTTTGTATAGGTCGAACCAGAAGGCGAACTCTTGGTCGAGCCTCTGGGTATACTTGATTGGAGAGAAGTAACGCTGCAAAAACGAGTTATCACCTAGGTTAGAGTGTAGTGGCAACACTATGGGCCAGATGGGGCCACCTGGGAAGATGAGCAAGTTATAAAGGAAACCTTTCCAGAATTATGCTCAGGAGGAAAACATCGGGACAATGTTACACCTTGGGGGGGAGATGTGATATCCCCAAATTATGTAAATATTTTATTTACTGCAAACCAAACAATTTGATGTTATTTTAATTATGGAATTATTTTTGAAACTCTCATGCAAAAGTGAATTAGAGTTACTTGTAAATACTATTTTACATGCTAAGTGGTTAGGAAAACAATTATTGGCTTAACTAATTTCTTGAGTATTTACTCAAAGAAGGAACAAGAGGATGGGGGCATCTGAGATTAAGGAAAAAGAAGAAAGAAAGTATGTGCTGAGAGGTCAAGTAGAGTTCTAAAGCTACATCTGGTTTGGATTAGATAGCCGTCGGAGAGATTAAAGATCTCGACCAAGAGATAGTGAGAAGAGTTCATCAGTACAGGAACAACTCGAGGGGAGACTACCACAGGAGAAGTCTCAAGGTTAGGAGGCATATTTTTAAGCAGCTAGTTTGAGCTGCAAGATTAATCTGGATGAGCTGTGTGAACCAGATAAATAAAATTATCCTACAGATAAATTTATAAGCATATGTTATGTGTTTTCTGAAAGTATTTACCTATATTATATATGTGTTTTGGGATATTAGTATGAAGAAAGCATAAATAGCTACATAGGAGTTATATCTACAGGAAACTAGTAATAGATTGTAAAATAAGTCACATAGCCTGAGAACTAGTAGGTTAGCATGCAAATACATGAAACAAAAGATAGACAAATAGTATGATGAATTACAGTTCCAGAATAGGAGCAGAGAAAAAGAAAGAACTCGTAAAAGAATAATAAGATTTAGATAACAGAGTTGTATGCTAGCACTAAGCAGAGAAAAGAACAAACATTAATAGACTTAAGTTAATATGCCAGTATTAATGATAATTTCCATAGTTAAAAGAAAAAATGCCAGAATCAAGAACAAGATTTATATTATCAAGATTACATTGATTTCTAAAATCTTTCTGCCTATAATTAAATAATGTACAAACTTCGGAATAAAATGAGAGAAAAACCCTAACAGCAAGAGAAACCTGATACGTTGAATCAGTAATGTATGCAAAAATGCATGTACAGTTCTAAGAACAAATTTTAGATAAACAGCAGAATCCCTAGTGTTAGGAAAGAAGCGTTAAACAACGAGACTTGTAAATTGTAAAAACCCTTACTTATATCAAACCAAATAAATACAAGAGAACCAGGAAGATACTGTTCAAATCTTTGATATATCAGAGCATTTACATTTCACGACAAGTATGAAACGATAGTCTTTGTAACAAATAAACAACCATCACTTAATATATTTGAGTCAAAATGGAAAACATAATCAACCATTATATTGCAGCCCGAGCAAACAAAGAGGCGATATAAAAACCCCTGTATAATTTCATAAAATTCCCCAAAGGGTTTAAGTTACATTTTCCACTACTAAGCCTTGGATAAACTAATCTGTAGTCTGGGTATGGCGCTTGACCGCAAGGCTAGGCCCATTTCGATTAGAAACAAACAAGCCTCTAACATGTCTCTTAAGCCCCAAAAACAAATTCATACACCATCTTGGGTTGGATAACCCTTCATGAAAATAAAAAATACAAAACTGCAAGATTACGGCCTGAATGCTCCAAACTATTCAAATCCTTTAAAAGACAAAATTCATCTGTAGAGAAACTCTAACTAAATCAAGTACCCAGAACAGGAACTAGGTTTCTGGCTTAAAGTTTGATGAAATAAACAAGGGCTCCATCCACCCTTCGCCTGAAAGTCCACTCCACCTACAATCCACACCTCCCGACCCGGAGGAGAACATAAGTTAGATTTCCATATACATGAAACCATATGAATATAAATAATTGTAGTTGCATCTATTAATGGAAGAATGCAACAAATTACCTGTACAATTGAAAGGCTCACAACATTGTTGTAATGCTGAACCAGATGACACTAGGTAAGATGACCAGGTAAGAGCAAGAACCACCACAGTAGGTAAGGAGAACCCTAGCATCCAGTAGCCCAACCCTCGGCTAAGGAATAACATACAAATTACACAGAAACCCTCATGCGGAGCAGGTCGAAGCCATCCAACAGAGGAGAGTAACAATGAATTGAGACCGTCGATCCATCAAAAGCAAAAGGACCCGAGAAATATACCAACCGACGGATCGATGCCAGTGTCTGATGACCGTAGATAGGGTCCAGAGCCTAAAGATAGCAAAGGTGCCTCACATTATTGAAGAATCTGGTAGGCTGGACCATCTCCCTAGGCTGCCCCAATAACTGGAGTAATTCAAATATTAATGAAGGCGAGGTGGCAGATGAAAGTAACATTAAGAATTATAAAAAACTTGAGAGTTTAACAATATATCCTCAGCCTTAGTCGAATAAGACAGGTTGATCCAAGCTGATGTTAATGCAGCTATAAATTTGCAATACTAGAAAATCCTGAAGATTTATGTAGCCCATCAAATAATCTTAGAAACCTTGAATTAAATAAGGTTATGAAATCAATGTAAATATCAGAGTAACAACGTTAATGTTATAACCAATATCATAAAAATATAATGTTATGTGAATGGTTATTATTTGAATTGATAATTGCGAGTTTACAACATAATATTGAGCATATACATCACAATAATAGTTGGCAAGGAAAAGTTATTTTTGTTTCTTAATAAATATGCTTATGTAAATATGTGGATTCGTGACCATATCACATAAATAAGGGAATTTAAAAAGCATCCTTTAACTTTTTCATTTAAATATGTGGATTCATGACAATTACACATAAATAAGGGAATTTAAAAAACATCCTTTAACTTTTCGGCCATTAGTTTAGCTTGTATTTATATAATTAAAGCCTCTAAATAAAGAAAAGCACAAGTCATAAAACTAAGCATAATTAACACATTCCAGAGAGACACAATTAATAGTATAAGTTTGACAATCTCTTAACTGGGTAATTATGTTAAACTTTTTTTCTATTTAAAAAGCATCCTTTAACTTTTCAGGCCATTAGTTTAGCTTGTATTTATATTATTAAAGCCTCTAAATGAAGAAAAGCACAATCCATAAAACTAATCATAATTAACATATTCAACATAATTAATAGTATAGGTTTGACAATTTCTTAACTGCGTAATTATGTTAAACCTTTTTCCCAAGTGGGTATACCACTCATTATTGCTCGTTATTATTAGATATTTTAAGTATCAATTTAGATCTCTCTTAATTCTGAATTTACCAAAAGCAAAGATCAAATCTCTTTTTACACTAAAAAAAGATTTTCATATCAGGAGATTTGATCCTCTCTCAGCTTAGTAGATCTAGAATTAAAATGGATCTAGACTAGTTTAATTTTTCCCTTTAAATAAGCTACATTCCACATGACTACCATAGATTCTCAATACCATAAATAAATACCATGAACCATTTTTATTTTTATTTTTATTTTATTTTATTTTATAATATTGTAACTAAATTAAACTATTTACATTTCAATACAATAATCTTTTATTTAATTTCAATTATTTTTTATTTAATTTTATTTTTATTTATTCAAAATATTTAATATTATATTACAATATTTAATTTTTTTTGCTGAAGCAAGAGACGGTCCTTCTATTGACTTAAGAAAGAAAATAATTTACATAGGTTACAACAAGCACTCAAAAGTGCAAACCCCCACCACGAAGAGGGAGAATTAAACAATGTGCCCTAAAACTTTTTTTTTTTTTTAAGAACCATAAAGACCACTCATAAGTTAGCCTTCGATGATCTATCCCCTTTAATCATACGGTCCACAAACAAAACGCGTGGAGCAGTGGCCCGCGAAAACCCCCTAAACCGCTCGACCAATTATGGCTGTCGATCTTCCCATTCTAATATGACGACTAGTGTTCATATCGCTCAGCTTAGAAGTAGGATGAATACTGCGCGATGAGGGTGGTATTCCTTCCTTGATCCCCGCCATGTGTTGCTCTCTGAGTGGCATCGCTAGCTTTTCCTAAAAACCATCTTTGGGTTTGAGGGCGCCCGATAAAGGTGGTAAACCATAAGAGGTTTTGACCTTTTGGTCCCACAAACCTGCACGACCATCCGTGGCCGTTGATCTTCGCCCTCCTGATCCTACGACCCAAATCAATATCGTGCATCTCATAAGAACGAGGAATACCATGTGATGAGGGTGGTATTCATTCTTCTTTCCCGACCATGCGTCAATAGCTAAGTGGCATCGCATGCCAACCGGGAAAACAGCTTCCTGGTAAAAGGGCGCCCGATGCAGGTGGTATATCCTTTGCAGTTTTTGACTCCAGTATTCAACTCTCTTGGTTCCCCATACACTGCCCAAGGAAGACGTGCCCTGAATGGTCACCTTTTGCACAGAAAACACCAGGACCTTTGTTGGCATCCATTTTCGATCTTCTCGGTAGCCCATTTCCTCGAAGCTTATCCTTTTGCGCAGATAGCTTCTGACCCTATGACTTCCTCCGTCCAAACTTCCAGTAGCACCAGGCTAATGTATACCTTGCTAAAATCCGATGCAATCCTTAAGTGCACCTCCACTGACACTCCACCTAAATTGACCTTATTCCTAGTTTGCATAAAGTGAAATGCAATCTCTCAGTCTGTTTTGATAGTGTTGCCTGTCTATGAGGGCCCAAGATGAGCATTCATCTCTCACTCTGTCATCTATAACCTCCTCCCACCAGCAACACATGTCAGTGCGCTTACTTCTAACCCCCTCATTGGCTAGCCAGTATGTCACTTTGTTGGCTTCTCTGCGAACATGCACAAACCTAAGAGTTCTTAGAATTCTTAGGTGTGATTGGATTCTTTGGTAGACTTGCAGAAGCCACTAGTGACCTTAAATTTTCTCTGGTGCTGCTCCTGCACTTAGCCTCTTGACCGAATTAATGACTAACTCCGAGTCGGCCTCTATGATGACATTATGTGTGTTGTTCTTACACAGTATTTCCAAGCATATATCCATCACCATGAGCTCAGCCATGTTGTTGGTTTCCTTCCCTAGATAACTGTGGAAAATTACCTGTATGTTGCCCTCCTCATCTCTCATGACCCCTCCATACCCTGTGTCTCCAAGATTTCCTTATGAGGCTCCATCTATGTTAAACTTTAAAAAACCTTGTGAAGGGGGTTACCAAAAAGCCTTTCCTTCTGCGTTATGCTTGGTGATCTGCACAGGACTTTGAGGAAGATGTACGTGAAGCTCCAATTTTTCCAGGATGCTAGCCTCTCTGTATCCTCTGGGATTCTCGGAGGAGACTCTCCCCAAGATGTGGATAGTCTCCTTGAAATGTTTGAGGATTAGCTTTATGATGTTGCTCATCAGGCCCAATTTATCTTTGAAAATACTATTGTTTCACTCCTTCCATACATTCCATATCAAAAACCTTGGGATCAAAGCCTAGGCTAAGTTTATTGTCTCATTATCCGAAAAATATTTCCTCCAATTTTTCAGCGTAGCAATGATGTCATTTTCATGCCTGTCTGTCTGTTCGAAGAAATATCCAACCCAGTTCCATAGTGTGGCAGTGAAGGAGAAACTATTGAGGAGATGATTTGTGGTTTCTTCCTATTGTCCACACAGATGACATCTTGAGGGGCCAACAAAGCCTCTCTTTCTTAGATTATCCCATGTCAAAATTTTACCTTGTTGAACCAACCATTTAAATAGTTTGACCTTCATCCAGTGAGGGTTATCCCAGAGTTCCTTCCATGTCTTGTTAGTGCTTGGAGAGTTAAGCCCTGTAGTGATTCTTTTGGCCTCTTTAAGGGTGAAGAGACCCACCTTATTCCTCCCTCATTGTAATTTATCATCCAAGGTTGAGGTTAAGATTTCCCTCTTTTCCAGAATGCCTTGGAGGGCCTTAGCTTGAGCATTTAGCATGTTCATCTCATTGTAGATTTGAAGCTTCCATATTCTCTATTTTTCATTGCTCCTTAACTGATCCCAACAGTCACTTACCCTTCTTAAGCCTTTATTGATGGTATCCATTTGGATACTTTCTAATTCCTCTCTACTGAGATTGCCCTCCTGTTGCCAATTGTCCTCCCAGAACCAGGCCAAATTGTTGTTTCTGGTCTCCCAGAAACTATGTTCTTGAACTAAGGCCTTGTTCGCCTAGGCTCTGTTCCAAACTTGTGAACCTGTTACTTGTCCTGTCATTCTTATGAGGTTCATATCCGGCCAATTCATTACATACTTTTCTTTCCAGAGTTTTTCCCAGGGGGCTCGTATTTCCTTTAACCATCTCCACCAGACTTTAGCTCCCAGAACTCTGTTCAGAATTCCTAGGTCATGGAGACCTAGGCCACCATGGGATTTAGGCATGCAAATCTTTTCCCAAGCCACCAGAGCCCATTTCTTCTTTTCTTCACCCTTCCCCTAGAGATAGTCTCTTTGAATGTTTCTTATTTGAATATTGACTCCAGTCGGTGCCGGAATGGCTGATAGCATATAGATAGGGACGGTTTCGAGGATAACCTTAGTGAGAGTTAGTCTCCCAGCTAGATTTAGGGCTATGTTTGTCCATTTACTGACTTTGTCTTTCAGTTTATTTAGAACAGGCTCCCTAATGTCCTTATGTATCGGTTTGTCAGTGAGGGGAACTCATAGATACTTTGAGGGCAATGAATCTCTTTGAAAGCCCAAAATTCTGGGAAGATTTCTTTGAATCGAAATGTCACTATTGAAAAAGAAGATCTTTGATTTAGTGAGACTTACCTCAGTGCCCATTTCCATTGCAAATTCATGCAAAATTTGCTTAAAAGCTTTGGCTTCCTTGACTATGGGAGTGCCTTGAAGCATAGTATCATCCACAAATTGTTGGTGTGTCACCGTGTCTCACCCTCGAGTGAGTCTCAGAACTTGAATTCTACCTTCCCCCTTAGCAACTCTTATTGCTCTACCCAACCCTTCCATCATGAGAATGAAAAGGAATGGGGGAAGAGGATCACCTTACCTGAGACCTCTTGTAGGCTTGAAGGTTCTGGAGGGAGATCCATTGAGAAGAATAGAACAGCTAGCAGTAGTAACTAGAGCCATGACCCACTAATCCAGTTGTAGTCAAAACTATAAGATTTAAGCATTGCTCTTACGTAAGTCCAGCTGAGTTTGTCATAGGCTTTCGCTATGTCCAACTGAATTATCGTTCTTGCCTGCTTGTTGGTAATGAGTGAATGAACCACTTCATGAGCTTGAATTATGTTATCAAGAATCTGTCTTCCTTCCACATAACCCGTTTGCTCCTCTGACACCAGGATTGGGAGGAGAGGTTTGAGTCGGTTGGAAATTTTTTCACCTGTTCTTAAAATGTATTCCATAAGAGTTATTTTTGGTCTTACTACTGCTTTAGACTTAGAATGTGAACAATTAGATGTGAAGACAACTTTTCTTCATGGAGAGTTGAAGGAAGAAATTTATATGGAACAATCGGAAGGATTCCAGGTAAAAGGTAAAGAAGATCTTGTCTGTAGATTGAAAAGGAGCCTTTATGGGTTAAAACGGACACCTAGCCAATGGTGTAATAAATTGTATTAATTTATGTTGGAGCATGGCTTCAAAAGACTAGAGGCTGATTATTGTGTCTACATAAAGAGGTATGACAAATAAAGGTATATTATACTATTTTTTTATGTGGATGATATGCTAGTTGTTGGACATGATAAGAACATGATTAATAAGCTAAAGAAGGACTTGAGTAATAAATTTGCAATGAAAGATTTAGGTCCAACACAACAAATATTGGGCATGAGGATTATACGTGATAGAAATAACATAAAGTTGTGGTTGTCATAAGAAACATATATTGAAAAGGTGTTATATAGGTTCAATATGAAGGATGCCAAACTAGTTGGTACACCCCTAGCATCAAACTTCAAACTTAGTGTTGATTTGTGCTCTTATGATGACAAGAATAAAGAGGAAATGAGTAAAATCCATTATGCTTTAGCCGTTGGTAGCTTGATGCATGCCATGGTATGTACACATCCAAATATTACACATTTAGTGGGAGTAGTGAGCGGTTTCCTTGCAAATCCAAACCAACAACATTAACAAGTAGTAAAGTGGATTTTGAGGTATCTCAAGGGTACTAGTACTAATTATTGTTTATTTTTGGGTAATAACAATGTTGTTCTTGAAGGTTACATAGATTCAAACATGGCTGGAGATGTGGATACAAAAAATCCCACCACTGGTTATTTATGTACTTTTGTAGGAGCAACAATATCATGGATGTCCAGATTGCAGAAAGTAGTTTCCCTCTCCACAACATAACAAGAATACATCACTTCCACATAATATTGCAAAGAGATGTTGTGGATGCAATTATTTTTAGGAGAGTTGGGAATAAAATAAGATAAATATTTGTTGTATTGTGAAAGTCAGAGTGTTATTCATTTAGAAAAAAACCCAGCATATCATTCTATGACAAAACACATTTATGTTTGATATCATTAGATCCGTGAAGTGTTAAATGATGGGCTACTACAATTGGAGAAAATACACACTACAAAAAATCCAACTGATATGTTAACGAATACTTTGCCAATGGATAAACAAAAACTTTGTAGAACCTTGGCTGGAGTAATGTAAATGTGATAAAAATGCAACTTGGGAAAGGGTTTGTAGCGAGAAGAGAAAACAATGTCAAAAACATTCATTGAAGCTTCTATTTGGTCTCATGTGGGAGATTGTTAGGCGTGATACCAAATCAAGTCAAAGTTGTTAGTACCCATGGTATTATAATCAAATATTTGTATATATAGGGGTGTGAGTAAAAAAAAAGGAAACGTATGGGTGAGAAAGAATGAAGTGAGTGAAATGTATAAATATTTTCATTGTGATAATAAAAGTCTACTAAACCCTTTCCTCGTGGTTTTTCCCCAAAATGGGGTTTTCCACATAAATCTAGTGTTCTGTGTTTTAGTAAATTTTCTGGGCTATTTCTTGTTTTAGTGCATGATTTTTTTTTTAAATTTTTGGTTAAATAATTTTCTGTTATCTTTTATTAACAAAGGATTCTCGCTAAAGATGCAAAAACTAGTCTAAAATGATAACGATTCTTGATGTTAAAGTGAAGATGAAAAACCACAACACTGCAAACCTTCAACTTCTATAAATGAAATCAGATCAAACTAGATTAGTTTATGTTAAACATATTATATTGGAAACCAACTCAACTATATTAAGAATTGATGTCAAATAATGATATACATAATGTACATATAAATACATAAACAAATTGTTGATTTAGTTTATGGGTCTTCTTGGACTCTAAAAACCACTCACCATAACATAAACCTAATCCCAAGGATTAGTTGTCTAACATCCCCCCTTTAATCCGAAGGGATGTATCAAAGTCCAAGAATGAGTGCTCAAAATGTAAAAAAATGCATCTCATCCAAGAGCTGAATGTCTCTCAGAAATGGTTTTTAAGGATGAAAACAAAGCAAGGATGGTGATTTTTAAGAGAAAACCACAAAGGATACCCACATCTAGAACCTTCATAATAGTTCTCAACTCAATAAAAAATGTAAACTCTAGAACCATCAATGTAGTTCCTCGAACAATTCTGAATCTGGAAGTGCTTGTTCACAAACAACTCATTCAGCAAAAACTAAAGTCATTTTGGCTACAACTCTGACTCCTACTGGTACAGGTTGTGGCTCAAGCTCACTTGTGGATCTTTGACTCAAAAAAACCATTGGATTTAGTTTCCATGTTTCTTGAACTTCAATAACTAATCACCCTAATACACCAGAACCCAAATCACAACTCGAGGATTAGGTGTCTAACAATTTATACATTAATACATCAAGAAAAGTTATGATTTGAAAATATTGTTAGCTTAGTTTAAAGGAAGGAGGACATCAATGAATTTTAAAGTTTGAAAGATACTCCATTGATCTATTGATAAACCAAATAAATCAATACATCAAATCAATCAATAAATCAGGAAGGAAGATAACACATAATAAATAATCACAGTTAAATTGTCAAATCAAAAGAACGACATCCTTTATAATGAAAATCCCATAATCAAATCATGAAGACTCTAATTGCAGTAATGCCCAAAATCGATATCATTCTTAGAATTCAAATTACTAAATAATGATACAATTGATATAAACCACGAGTTAACAAAATTTAAAGGCAATGCAAGATAATCTACTATTCGTCCATGGAATCAAATGACCAAACAAAAATAAACAACCATCACAAAACTTTAAGAGATAAAACTACAAAAAAACTTTGATAAGGGAACATTAAAATGATAATGAAAAAAAAAATTATGAGCTTGCATTATTCGAGTAAAATCAGAAAAACACTTCCTTACAAATTGCCTCCATAATCGTTCAAACACAACATTTCCTTCCTCCTACATTAAAGATCAATCCTCCTATTCTACAAATTACAAATTTGTTTCCTTATACTACCACCAATACTATTTCTAACGCTAACTCCTCCCCCTCTAGTTTACTTCCTTTATAAGCTTGGAAGAGTTTCTCTTCACGGTTTGGATTTGATTTTCCTCCATATCTTTAAGACCCCCAATCTTCCATTTTTACCTCCCAAACAAATCACAAGATATTATTAGCTAAAAATTATTTAAAAGATCAAACTTAAAAACTAGTCTATATCTAATAAAAATACAAATTAAAATAATATTAA
>APFE030410475.1:5815-34921 GCA_000404065.3 Pinus taeda | reverse complement strand
TTAATATTCATACAAATAATAAACTGTGTTTTATAATTTAGTATAATGAAATTTAATATAAGGAATATGTATAATATACATTTATGTAATAATGTATAATACAAATTAATATAATATTACAAATAACTAAAATTATTACTATTCAATATAAATGAAGTTAAACATTTGGGTTAAATGAAGTTAAACATTTGGGTTATACCAAAATATAATATGAATAAGAAAATTAAAAAAGAATATTGAATATTACTTATTCATATATAAGTAGAGATTTTTTAAACACCAAGAGGATCTATTTCTTAATTTGTTGTTTATTCATCTTGGTGTTAAACAAATTTAGAATTAAAATAAATCTATATTAATTAACTTTTCAATAAAATAGTAAATTAAATTAAAATATAATGTTTTTTTGTAAAACATAAAACAAAGTATTATAGAGTCTAGATGCAATTCTAGATGGAAAGATAATATTTGAAATTATAATTTTTTACATCTTTTTCAAATAAGTTACAAGATCATGATAACCAAACACTCATAAAATTTATGAACTAAATAACTATCTTCCAAAACTTTCTAAATAATAACTAATAGTACAAAAATATTCTAAAATAATTGCAAACAATAATTATTAACAAAAGTAATAAAGAGAATTATGGAATAAAGTAGTACCAAATTGATATATTATAGAAAATCATAATACATATTTATATAGTTCATTGGTATGTAGCTGATAAGTCTTCCATCTACTTAATACTTAGGATAAATAACTAGGATAATCTTGAACTTATGTTTAAAGTAGGTAGATTTTCATTCATAAGATATCTAAAATATTTTGGCTCTAAAATATGTTTTAAAATAGATTTTGAATATTTAAACTCTTATCATTGTTATGTTATATAAAAAATTATTATTAAAATAAAAAATTAATATAAATAATTTAAACTTATAATAATAATAAAACTTAAAACATGATTTAAACACCCAATATCATAGTACAAATAATGTTTAGATTATTATTACTATTACTAGAATGTGATTATTCATTTTTGGCTTATGGGGATGAATAAACTTTATGCACAAATGAAAAATGCTAGTGCTTATGGAAACTTGAAGTGTCACACTATGGCTAGCATTCAAATTGGTTGCCATTATTGGTCAACAATGAATGTCCCCTATATATATGTGCTTTAGCTTACATACTATCAAACTTGGACACTATTTTCTATAAGTTAAGCGACTTACATTATGTATGGTAGTGTACCACCTTAACAAATCTAAATATTAGTACCATCTTGTTAGGCATATAAATGGTTTGATGTTAGATGACTTTTTTTTTATTTATGAATTACAATTTGGATTAAATAAGAGGATTCATGAATAAAGCAATATCATATCATGTGGATTTAGAATTGAGGGGTGGGTAGGTTAGGGGGGTTGAGGTGGGGTGGTATATAAATATTCACATAGTTATTCGATATATTAGATGATATTAAGGAACTAACAGGGGATGTGTAACCACCCCTCCCACGATTACCCACTTTTATGGGCTCTCCATGGTAAACATGAGCTAAGTGTCACAATGATATGACCTAACTCCCAAGTTCCATTTAAGAAAGTGAGACCTATAAACTAAAGACTTACTGACATTCCTCAGGAACTACAGACCACTCATGAGCTAAACAACCACCCTAGGTGACCAATCCCTGAGTTGGAACTCTTTTTCACTACCTTAATTCCATAACTGCACCCATAAAATTGCATGCATGTGGTTATGAGGCTCCAACCACATCCTTAAACATGCCTCCATGTTATTATTACCTGAGATCCTCAATTTTGTGCTAGTAGTTGCGTGATCTATGCCACTTTTTCAGGCTAGCCTCCAGACCATTACCCAAAACAACCTGTAACTTTCCAAAATCATAACAATGAAAAACAATCCAAACTTGACCAATTTCTTGACCTAGACATGCCCAATGCATAATAGACATTTCATCGAACAGATTGTAAACATGAAAGCTACCAGTCATGAATGCATATCTAATCATAAGGGTCTGGATTTCATTTGAGAATGACCAAGACGACTCAATTCTGTCTCAAGCCATCTACATCAACACTTGTTAACCCATGCATTCATCAACCATTCATTAACTTATCAAAGCATAATAAGAGCCACAGTTAGAGCACATCATAGAACTATGCAAATAACCAACATATAACCAAAATAGGAACCATGACAAATCTGCCATAAAATCAACATAATAAAAAGTACATGTGTTAATTAATCACATAGAGAAAATAACTCATCATCACATATGCATAAGCCAACCAAATCGGGGACTTCCATGTACCACCCAACCATAGATTGGGCTGAAAAAAATCTTTCTTTCAGCCAATCACCCTTGTCCCATATTCCAAGCATGAATGTGGGATATTATGGGATAAATCAAGACATAATCAACGAGGGACTCCAAAGGTTAAACCACCTTCATCCTTAAGTTGTCGTGATCTCACCTAAATTGGTCTCGGGATCACAAAACCAAACCAAGCTTGGATGCCTCATAATTCCTTCACCATACCTTGAGGAATTTTCCTACCTCCACCCACCTGTCGAGGGCTTCCCAGACAAAACCATCTCCACCCCCAACCTCAGCTAGAAAATCACACATGCCACATGTTACCTGCAAAATCCTCCTGCTAAAACTGTTGATCCAAACTTCCTTTACTTTTCATTGCTTTTCCTCTACTTGTCCTTTGCTTTCCTTTTCTCATCCTTTCTCCCAATCCAGGTGAATGTTGGAGTGTTCCAAGAATCCTCTAAGTGTATGAGAGAGAGAATGAAAGTAGAGAGCCAAAACTGAACTAACAAAAGTTGAGAATTTCTTCTTTGATGCCCTTTTTATCATTGGGGCCTCTTTGTTTCTTCATTTTTCTTCATTTTTCCTCTAATTTCCCTCACATGCAATTTTTTGTCTCTTCATCTCCCATTTATCTTATTTTCCTTTATTTTCATAATTAAATGCCAATTAATGCCTCTTTGCCTTTGTCAATGTCTTTGCCAATTTTCTTAGCCATAATAAACTACAAATGGCCACTGTAGTGTTTAGCCAATAGTCAACTTGGAATGGGTGTCCCATGACCTAGGTCTTATTATTTTTTCCTTTATTACATGAAAATTTAACCCGAGGTTGTTACAAAGCCCTTCCTCTTGGGAGAACACCTTGATTAGTGTTCTATGACACCTATGACCAAAACACCACTGAAAACAAAACATACTACCCATGTAGCTTTATAACATAGCTCATTGTGATATCTACAATGACAACCATTATACATACATACACACACACCACAACACACACACACACACCACACCACACACACACACATTATATATATATATATATATATATATATATATATTATATTATATATATCCCAAAAATAGAATTTTCTTGAACTAGCAAATAATAAAGGATAGTTGCTCACATCTAGTCAATCATCTCCCATGTAGCTCCATCAAGTCAAAATTTCTTCCACTTCACTTTAACCTGCTCTATTACTCAGTTTTGGAGCATGAGTTGTTTCCACTACAGAATGCACTATGGCTCTGGTTGGAACTCTCCCTTCTAGTTTCACCTACAATATAGACCAATCAAACACATGATCAACATTTTGAACATATCTCTTAAGTAATGAAGCATGGAAAAAATCATAGACTTTCACTGTTGGAGATAGTACAAGTTTGTAGGCCATTGGTCCAATCCTATCAAGTATCTCAAAAGGCCACAATATCGAGGTACCATCTTGGCACATGATCCAATCCTAAAGTATCTTCTCTTGGGATTGATGCAAGTGCACATATTCCCCAACCTCAAACTCCTTGAATGCTCTGTGATGATATGCACAAATATTTTTTTTGTCTTGTTCTACCTTCAAATTCCTTTTGATAACCTATATCTCCTACTCCATCTCAGCCAACATATCTGGTCTAATCAACACCTTGTTCACTGGATCACTTGAGCTTATGAGAGTATGACTACTCTGAACATAAAGAGCCTCAAATGGACTCATCCTGAATGACTCCTAATACCCATTATTGTATGCAAAACCTACTAGTGGAAGATACTCCTCTCACTTCCTTTGCTAGTGCATGAATTACATCCTCATATTATCCTCCAAAATCTTGTTGACCCTCTTTGTCTGTCCATCTATTTGAATGTGATAAGTAGTACTAAAATCCAGCTCAGTCCCCAAGCCTGGAAATAACTCCTTCCAAATATTGGAAGTCAAATTAGCATCTATGTACGATATGGTCTTCTTGGGAACATTATGCAACCTCACTATATCTCTATTAAAGATATGAGCTACCTCACTAGTTGAATTTGTAGACTTCACTACAAGGAAGTGAGCTACCTTGCTCAACATGTCAACCATGATGGAATCACACTGTCTCAATGTCCTTGGAAAACTTGTAATGATGTCCATGGAAATGAACTCCCATTTCCATTATGGAATTGGAATAGATTACAATAGACCGGCTGGGTGCTTACACTCAAATTTCACTTGCTAATAGTAAAAAAATCTAGCGACAAACTCAACCACTTGGTTCTTCAAGTTCAGCCAATAATAGAAATTCTTAACAATTGTCAGAGTCTTCTAATATCCTAGGTGACATGAATATGGCTTAACATGAAACTCCCTTAAGATGAGCTTCTTCAGCTCACTGTTGTCCACTACATAAATATTGTTCATGAATCTGACGAAGCCATATGTTGTGAGGTGATACTCCTCATATCTATCACCTTCACCTTGCTACTACAATATTTTCTTTAGCTACTGGTAACTGTCATCCTGCTGCCTTGCCTACAAGATCGACTCTTGCAAGTCTATCCCATAAGAGCTCATAGCTAAAATATGATTCACCTACACTCTCCTATTGAGAGCATCTGCAACCCTATTCTCCTTGCCTTTAATGTACCTAATCTCAAAGTCAAACTCGTTGAGGATAAACAACCATCTATCTTTCCTTGCATTTAGATTAGATTGGTCAAACAAGTACCTCAACCCACTATGATCACTCATCAGAATAAACCTCCTTCTAACAAGACAATGCCTCCACATATTTAAGGCATGAATTATAGTTTCCATCTCAAGATCATGAGTCGCATAGTTCTTGTCTTGCTCATTCAAATTCCTTAACTCATAGCACACCACATATCCCTCCTATATTAGGATTCCACCAAGTCCTTTCTTGTAAGCATCTGTACAAACTAAAAACTCTTTGTCAGGTTATGCAATCTTTAAAACCAAATCATTTGTAAGCAAATGCTTCAACTACTCAAAACTAGCATTACACTCCTATGTTCATTCAAACTTATTTCATTTTCTCTACAATGATGTGATAGGATAGGAAATCCTTGAGAAGTTATTGATGAAACTCCTGTAATAACTTTCTAGTCCCATAAATGATCTCACCTCATCCACATTCTTAAGAGTAGGTCACTCCACGATAGATTTAATATTTTATGGGTCTGATGATATCCCCTCCTTGGAAACAACATATCCTAAGTAATGAATCTAAGACTGAAAGAAATTGCATTTGATGAGTTTGGTATACAACTAATTCTCTCTTAGCAATCTCAACACTGATTCCAGGTGCCCTGCATTCTCTTCTTCATTTTTGGAGTATATCAGTATATCATCAATGAAAACTATCACAAATTATCCAAATAAGGACACAACACACTGTTCAACAAACACATTAAGGCAACTAGAGAATTAGTAAGACCAAAGGGAACCATCACAAACTCATAATGCCCATACCTCATGAAGAATGTAGTCTTGTAGATATCTTCTTCTTGGATGTACACTTGATGATATCTCAATCTTAGATCAATATTTAAAAACACTGTTGCACCCTTCAGTTAATCAAACAGGTCATCAATTCATGGCAATGCATACCTATTCTTGATCGTAACTTTGTTCAACTTCCTGTAATCAATGCACAATATGATAGTCCCATCGTTTTTCTTTACAAATAATATTGGTGCATCCCAAGGCAATACACATGGCCTTATGTATCCTTTATCAAACATTTCCTTCAACTATAATTTCAATTCTACCAACTCTAGAGTGCTCATCCTGTAAGTTGCCTTTCATGCTATTGTTACTCTAGGTACAAATTCAATAAAGAAATTCACTTCCCTATAAGGTGGTAACTCTGAAATCTCTACATGAAGCACATCTTGAAATTTCTGCAAAATAGATACCTCTGCAAGACTTCATCATCCTAAACACCCTTCCCTTTATCAGTGGAAATATGCACTACAAACAATACACACCCTTTCATGCAACTACGCTTTTCCTGCATAGCTGTAACCATCCTCACTGATGTAGGCTTCTTCTTTCTCTGTAAAATTCTCATTTATCCATCATATTCCTATCACTCAATAGCCTTCTCATAGCAAAATACCTATAAGTAAACAACCTATTGGAATTTCTAAGTTTGACATGTTAGAAACCCTTCATGCACTTTACTGATTTATTCCTACCTACTTGTTGTGTTAATTAACAAGTTATTTACCATGTAAATTGTTAGCGCTCAAATCTACCTTAGGCTAAAATAAGGTAAAACTCGAGGCTACATCAAACCACGCTCAGCCTCGTAGCTAGCCCTACGAGGATAGGAGAGGGATCTCTCCGAGTCAGTCTCGGCAAAAGGTGATCAATGAGGTCAAGATGACTGAATTGTTGACTAATTTTAGGCTAGGTATGAAGTATAAGGACTTTGAAATTGATTTTTTAAGGTTTTGTTGAATTCAAGGGAAAGGCAATTTTGGGTGCGGGGATGAGGCACAACTTTTGCAGAGGTCTACTTGGGGAAAGATAGGCGATTATTTTGATGTCTTCAAAGTGATTGAATGGATAGATCTGACTGGTGAGAGGTTAAGGAGAGCAAGAAACTTTCAAGGGTTCTCCTTAAACAGATGAAAACATGGAAAATTAAACAAATTTAAAGGCAGAGCATAGCAAATTTATGGATTCTACCTTAACACTTCATTTTTTCAATTGCAGAAGATTAAAGCAGGAAAGTGGTACACATACACAACTTACAAGTACTGAAAGAAACACACCATCAAGACATAAAGCCACATGAATCCCAAATAGTGCTGCAAAACCCTGGTCTTTCCTTTGCCAAAAATGCTGATAAGATATGTATAATAGAGTATCAAAGCTATTCCCAAAAGTCCAACCTCTCACACTGAATGAAAATTTATATATATAGACTAAGCTATCCTTATTCCCTAACCTCTAGAGGTAGAGCTCCTCCTTCTAGGAGCAGTTTGAACAAATTCTAAACATGGAGCAAGAATCTAGATGACCAAACAACCTGCCTCTAAAAAGAAGGAAACTGATTCATTACATTAGTTTCTTGCTAATTTGTGAATGAATCATCTAGAAGAAGGTAGATAAGTGCCATCTTACCTTACATACATCAAATTACATCATGTTGGGTCAAAAATTACATCAAAGAGTGAAACTAGTGAAAACTAGCCGAATTCCTGAGCTGAAGGTGAAAAACTGGGCCAAAAATTGTATGCGTAGCGCCCCTGATCCCTATGTGTAGCACACATTTGAGCCTATTTTTGGGGCACTTCCTAACATCCAAATTGAGATCATGAGAGCTCATTGGAAATCCCTAGATGTCTACTTTCCAATCCAAGAGGAACTTTCCAATTTGGAGCTCATTTTCCCCCTCAAAACTGAATTCTCCCAGAGGTACTTCCTGTTGTGGCAAAAGGTGGTAGCAAGGTGGTTTTCATGATGTTTTTGGACCTTTTGACCATCCATATCTCGATGAAATGCTTCGGCAATAGCTAAGCATGTGTAATTCTTCATGACAAATCCAAAACTACAAGACATTTGTCATTTGGACCTCCCAATCTTCAGGGTAGCGTGATGCGCGCTACACGTTGAGCCCAAAAACCTGTTTTGCAAGCCAAAAATTTCGAAATGACAAAATTTTCTCTGAATTTTCCCAAATTCGGAGTGAAGACCATCCATCATGTATCATGCTCAACTAATGAAGCCTTTACCAAAACTCGAAGTGGATCGGGCCTTTTCCGTTGTTTTAGCACTTTGCTCAAACGCCTCTTAAGGATCTTCATTTTCGCTTTGCAAACATGCATGCGAGCCCAATAGTGAGTTTTCATATGATGAAGCATGTATTTGTCCCTATTTTCATTCGCCAACAACTTCTCCAAATGAGTGTTTACCTGGATGAGCATTGATTCTCGATCAATAGGTATCAAATCACCGGGTCTCCTTCGGGCCAATTCCCGGTCTTCCCGGATCTTCCGCAGCTCATAAAATTCATGCTCATCTTCCAGTTGTTAGTTGTGCTACTCCAAGTAGTTGATCACCCATTTAGCCATCTGCAATTTCTTTTGCAGCGACTCTTTCTCGGCCCTTTGCTCTCGGATGATCTCCTTTAGCTCCGAGCTAGGAGAGCTAGCATCAACATCAATGATATCCGTGTCCTGGCCTCCTGAAGAACCCTCATCAACCATGGGTCTCTTTCCCCTATCCTAGATCTATACCTGTGCTGAAGACGGAGGCGAGACCCCTTCCACATGATGTGGAGATAATACTCGCTATGCTGATGAAGTCAACGAGACCCCTTCCACCCCGGGTGGAGATAGTACTCATCGTGCAGATGCAAATAAGGCCCTGTGGCCTTGCTGATATGTCACATATGCTGGAGCATCTACATGCTCACTCTCAGGAATGTCAAACTGCTGTGAAGGCCCTCCCTCATCATGAACTATCTCTACTGGTGGCTGAGGCACTGTGAAAAGGTCACAAGAAATAAAATCCTCCCATGTAATCCCCTGCTGTGCCAACTGATGAATCACCACAATCTTGATCAATGCATAATGATATATGCTCCTATGTTGATGTGTTGGGCTCTTCCTTTGTACTAAAGGCACCATCCTTTCTATGTTGCGAAACATAAAGTATGGGATGTTCATCAGACGCACCCTTGTAAAATGCATTAACAGACTGACATGGTATGCATAAAGACGTGAGAATCTACCCTCACAACTGAAATACCAAATGATGAGTTTCATCAAAGGTGCAAACCAATCATTCAGGTAGTGGAAAGGAAAAACTCTGCTCAAGTGCCTCATATACCCTGGTTTAATATATGGCTCATAATATGATTTTTCTAGCTGCTGACGCTTATTCCATTGCTCCCAGATATTTGGAATCCTCATGGCCTCTGCAATAGTCTCTGGTGACAAAATGAAATTAACTCCAGCGAGGTTTACATGGCCATCACGTAAATGGAGAACAAACAAGCGAGCTAATTCACAATGATGTTGAAATTGTGAAATTAGCTCACAAAAATGATAGCATGAGTGATGGCGAAAACAATCCATGGCAAGTAGGCAAGCCTGCAATTGTACCATAGAGGTGGGCTCTTCTCTGAGATGTTTACCACCTTTGCCACCTCTGTGAGGCCTTTGTGGCACATTTCCCTCTATTGTGGAATCACTGTCATTCTCTTGTTCATACACTGACTCTGTATCCGACATGGCTTTGAAAACACAATAGCTGCAATAGGAGGACTGCACTATGTATGTTGTAGGTGTGATGAAATCCCAATTCCAGTACATACTCAAAAAACCAACTGAAGCATCATAAGGGTTATGCCATAATGGACATTTTGTTTGGTATATTTGGGCATAAAACAGTCACAAAGATATTTTGACAAATGGACAAGGGTATGAAGTGTTGTTGGCTCAAAGCTTTCAAATGGGCATGGAGCTATATTTTACCAAGGAAAGGGAGAAAAATCTTCATCAATTACTCATATGTCCTTTAATACCCTTTACAAAGTTTAATACCCTTTACAAAGATTTTGATAAGGGCCTAGGGTTTCATTTATTTTCTTATACCCAACACACCACTTCCACTCTTCAAACACACTATAAACAATATTCGAATTGATTGATTGAGTCAAAGAAACACCTACTTGCGGCTTTGGAGGTGATTTGACACGTTTTAGGTGCATAAATGTGATGCTGGAATGGGTGCGTAGCGCACAGGTTCAATGCATAGCGCACGGCCTGATGCGTAGCGCCTATGTAATTTAACAAAGGCCGCGCTCGCCCAATGTGTAGCGCACTGCCCAGTGCGTAGCGCACAGGTTCAATGCGTAGCGTGCACCTTAAACTCTGCGTCAAGGGTTTGTAACTTGGTTTTTCACCCTCCAATCTTGAACACGCTCTTGCTTTGATATATGGTGAACAAAAAGACTTTTTTTCACCTTATATACAACCAAAATATCTAATTTGAATAATTTGACTTCAAAAACCCCACTTTGTAAAGTTTGGGCACTTTCACTTTTTGTCTTTTAATACAATGGTGCTTTTTTATTTTCTCATGCTTTTTTGAGGTTTGGACTAAAGTTCTTTGTTGATTTTTGTTTGCAGGGATAGCTGTGATATGCTCTGGCAAAGGAGACCAAGGCTGCACTTGAACGATTGAAGAACTGAAATTTTGAAATTTTTTACAAAAATGAGATGGCGACTTATCTTCAAAACAGAGTTTTGAAGAGGAGTCCCCTTTCAACTGTACAATGATGAAAATTATTGAAGTGATGATCTATCAAAGACATCCCTCTGGCCTGCTGGTCTTCTAAGACTTTTCAAAACAAAACTGACTCAACCCTAGACGTAAGACCTAAAAATTTAAAACATGATTGTAAATGACCTTTGAAGACTTATTTTTATGAATAGACCTGAACCAACAGTGCCATGCATGAGGGGAATGAGTGACACGAACCATTCCGTCAGAGTTATGGCATGCCTAATGAAATGCAACTAATCAAAACTGATGGGGCACCTAATCATGAAATGCAAAAAGAGCTTTGATCTCTGACGGAGGGATAACTAGACTGACTCTAACATTGGCTCCAATGGGGATGGTAGCTCCTTGGAGATGCCAAGAACCGCAGATCTCTATAAGAGCTAGACAATGCCTTCATCCATTGGGCGATGGAGTCATTATTCCAACACAAAATCTTGAGAATTTGACTGAAAAAAAAAAAAAACCAAAAACCACTTTGACCAAACTAGACTCGAAACTAAAAGATTGAGACAACTGACTTGACAAACTTGGACTAACTAACCTTCATTTTCAGAATTATAGCCTTCACCTTGGGCCCCAGACTGAAGATGATAAGTTAGTTTGCATGTGCAATAGAAAAAAAGTAAAATGATATGTACAATGATGATGAAATGAGCAGAAAATACTCAGAAGTAGTATCTCTTTAATAGCCGACCATTAATCGGCCCTCCAGGACATTCATATCCATTCATTTCTTTGAGAAGGAAAGCGTTTTGGCCACGATATGCTGCAATCTTGTAAGGACCCTTCCATAAATTTTCAAATTTTCCATTCTTTCCCTTGTCTTCATGTCGAGCATCCCACCTCAAAACTACCTTATCTAGCTGAAATGTGTCTGCCTTTGCTTTCTGGTCATAAATATTTTTGATACGCTCCTGCAACTTGCAAGTGTTTTGAAATACCTCCTCCCGTGTCTGTTGTAAATGAATCATCTGATTAATCCTTCTCTGCATAGGATCTTCCTCACTACCAACTTCTTGAAGCAATTTGACTACCGGGACAGCGAGCGAAGTAGGAAAAACCGTGTCTGTTCCATACACCAACTCGAAAGGAGACATGCCAATAGACTTTTTCTGAATCACCCTATCAGCCCATAGTGCATTTATCAACTTCTTGTGCCAACCCTTTTTATTGATTTCCAACAATTTCTTAATGATATTAACCAAAGATTTATTAGATGATTCTGCCAATCCATTTCCTTGAGGATGGTATGCGGTTGAATGTCCCAAGCTGATATTGTACTTATAACAAAACTCAACCATCCTTTTTGACTTAAATGCTGCTGCATTATCTGTGATTAACTTACTTGGACATCCAAAATGTGACAAAATATTGGTTTCAAGAAAAGAGATAATTACCGCATCCGTAGCTTGTCGAGTAGGAATCACTTCAATCCATTTTGTGAAGTAATATGTGGCTGTCAATATCCATCGATGCTATCCTGATGATGCCGGATGAATTTCCCCAATGAAATCCAATCCCCACTACTGAAAAGGTGCACTAACTTCAATTGGTTTGAGAGGCAAAGGCTGTAGTTTCTGCTTCCCTTCAAAAATTTGGCATTCGTGACAATTTTTAACAGCCTTATATACATCTGAAAATAATGAAGGCCAATAATATCCTGCCCTTAGAATCTTGTTTGCTGTGTTTTTCCAAAATAGATGGCCTCCACAGTCCCCCCTATGAAAGTCTTCCACAACTCTTTTGGCTTCCTCCTCTACTAAACAATTCAATAACATTCCGCCAGGGTCTTTCCAAAACAATGTTGAATCTAGTATGCAGAAGTTTGCAGCTTTCAATTTCAATGTTCTACTTTTGTTTCTAGGCATTCCGGGAGGTGAAGACAAATGTTGAAGTGCATATAAAATGTCAGCATACCAAGGAGAGGAAAGGAACATTTCAGATACTTGAACGAAGGAATTCTCCTCGTCTTCATCAGACATGGCAGCAATCAAATTTATGTCTAGAACTTGCAAATTTGTTTCATCCATTAACTTGGTGAGTCCTTTACCTTTTATCAGCTTGGTGGGTTTAATCTCTACATCATATTCTAACAACGGAGCAATCCACTTACCCCGTCTGCCTTCTAGATCTGCCTGCACTAAAATATCTTTAACTACTGCATTAGGAACATAAGCTAGAATATGGGAATGCAATATATATACACGGAAATCTTTCAAGGCCTTTACAAGCACAAGTGCTTGCTTCTCAATGATGTTATATTTCAATGCTCCATCTATTATAATCCGACTGAAAAAACCAATGGGATTTTCAACACCTTCCCTCTTCTGCATTAACACAGCTGCCAAAGTGTGCTCATAAGCAAATGAGAACAAAATAAAATCTTGCATGTAGTCTGGACTGATCAAAATAGGAGCTGAAGAAAGAGCTAACTTCACTAAATTAAATGATTTCACCGCCTATTCGATCCATTTTACCTGACTGTCCTTTTTCAGCATGCTCGTGATTTCTCTAAGATGCTCCGCTAGATTTGGAATAAAGCGACGCAGAAAATTCAGTTTACCATTAAAGGACTATATTTCTTTCTTGTTCCGGGGCTATTCAATTCGTTGAATGGCTTCAACATGTGGAGGGTCAACACGGATGCCATCTTTAGATATGATGTGGCCAAGAATTTTGCCCTCATCCATGGCAAAAAGACTCTTTTTCAGATTCAGCGAAATGCCATATTTTCTACACTTTTGGAAGACAATTTTCAAATGATACAAATGTCCCTCATCAGAATTCGAAAACACAGTTAAGTCATCAAGATAAACAACTAAAAATACATCTTTTTCATTGGAAAAATCCATTTCCATTGCTCGCTAAAAGGTGGCTCCTGCATTTTTCAAACCAAATGGCATCTTTGCATAATGAAATGTTCCCCATGGAGTGCTGAACGTTGTCTTGTCACGGTCATCTTCATGCACCAGAATTTGATTGTATCCTGAATAGGCATTGAGTAGTGACATCCTTGATGCTCCAACTACTCACTGCAATATATGGTCCATTTTGGGCAGCAGATAATTGTCTTTTAAGGACACCTTATTCAAATTTCTGAAGTCAATACATAAACGGATCTCACCTATTTTCTTTCTCACGGGCACCAAGTTTGATATCCAATCTGAAAATCGGATAGGCACAATGATTCCTGACTTATACAATCTGTTTACCTCTTTTTCAATTGATGGCAGCAGCTTCAGATTGATTCTCCTCAACTTTTGATGAAAAGGCTTCTGATTTGTCTTAATGGGAATAGTATGCTGAATGATATTGGTGTCATATGTTTTTAAATCTGAGTAATCCCATGTAAAAACATCAGAAAATAGAGATAACAATTTCACATATTCTGCTTTTACCTTTGGTAACAATGACTTTGATAGCTTTACCATTTTTGGGTTCTCAGCTGTCCCAATGTTTACCTCTTCAACACCCTTTTCAGTTGTTCTCAATGTCAGTTTGCGGGCCACATCGTCTTGGTCAAACAACTCCTCTAAAGGAATCAATCCCTTAGGAATAATGTTATCTTTAAGTTGCAGCACTTCCATTTGATTTACTTGTATATTATCACTACCATCATCATGTTCTGTATCTATGGAGGTATCTTTGAACTTACCTTTATTTTGCAGAAATTGTTTAATCTCTTCATCATTTGGAAAGACTTGCCAACATCGCTGATTGTCTGGAACGGTGGGATGGTGTCTCGCATGAATCTAAAACTTGTTGCTAGAATTCATTGGAATTTTTAAATTGCTTGCTGCCTCAGCAAGTCCATCAGCAACACCATTTTGTATGCGAGGCACACATGTCAAGGTATGATCAGAAAATAACTTCAAAATATCTAAGACTGCATTTCGATATGCCCTCATGCGAGGATGCTTGGCCTGAAACTCACCCTTAACTTGCTTTATCACCAACTTGGAATCACCATAGACAACAATCTTCTTTGCTTTCAGCTTTCTCAGAATCTTTAGGCCAGCAATGAGAGCCTCATATTCCGCCTCATTATTTGAACAATCAAATGCTAGTTTATAGGAACACACTCTCACCTTACTTGGAACTTTGTCTTGAGCGGAAAAGGGACTTCGAATCCACACACCAATACTAGCACCATCACTACTTACTGCGCCATCAAAATCCATGGTCCAAAGACCATCTTCATCCTCCTCCAAGTGTTGAAATTGTGTTAGCTCTGTTTTATCTGTTTGCTGCCCCTTATCTCCAGCTGTTTGCTCCATAATAGCTTTCTTTTCTCCTCTTTCTTTTTGCAGAGCTTCTCTAAAATTCTCAGTGATCTCTGGTATATCTTCCACCTGAACTAACTGACTATCTAGATCATTAAAACTATCAGAAAATAAAACAAACGACTCCAAATATGTATGTACATAATTTACAAGATGATTGATTGGCTTCTCTTTGCTGGTTATCATGTATTTCATCTTTTGCTCTCGATATAGCTTTCTCATTTGACCGAAGACTAGAATTGTAGCATAAGAAAATTCTAACTGTAGAGTACCCTTCAACTTAACCCCCCAAGATCTTGAAAGTAGCATACCAAAACGTGGAGGAATGTCCGCCACAACCACATCCATCAAGACATTCTTCGCTAGAATTTGGTCTAAGCAAACAACCAAATCTTTGATGAGCCCGATACATCTCACACAGCTGGAATCAAATGAATACAAATCATGATATTTCCTTGTAATGTCTAACCCTAGCTTCTCTATGATCGCCTTTGGCATCAAATTGTGCGAGGCACCCGAATCGAACATAGCATTGTGCAAAACATATTCATGCAATCTCAAACTGATATAAAAGGGGGAAACATCACTATCAGGGGACTCACCATCCAATGTTGGCCCAAATATCAATTCTGGATGATTATCTTCAACGTTTACCGTGTCAAACATGGGATCAAAATTTAGAATTTTAGATACTTGACCTCGGTAGCTGCTGTTTTTCATGATTTCAGTCAAAGGAATAGATACTTTTAATTTGGAAATTTCATTTTCCAAACTAAATGCTGAAACTTTTTCGACTTCCTTGACCGGAACTTCTCTCCTTTCTTTGATTATACTTTCTTGATTTGTCCTTTCTGCTGCTAATATCTTGGTAGTTGTAGGATCAATTATCTTCTTTCCTTTCTTCTGTGGTATCGGTGAATCCGTCTTTGGTGTTGTAGCTTCTTTTCTTTTCTGAATTGGATTGATGGGCACATCTCGGTTTCTCAATGAATACTGCTTCTGTTAAGTGGACAAGGCATTCAAATATCCTCTTTGGTAATCATCTAAATCTGTATCATTAGCTAAGATAAAATCTTCATCTTGCTGGGCGCCTGAAATTTCTCCATACTCTTATTCTTCACTGATGTAAATGGGCAGATCATCAGGAGTAAAGAAGTGATTTTGGTCCCCTGCTACATCAGCATCTTCATCTGAATCTTGACTCACAAAATTATGCAAAAGAGGAGTCTTGATCTGTTGCTGGACTGTCGACTCTTGTATTCTTTGTTCACGCTTCTTGATTCTGAACTGAGGTTGTTGCTGGCCACGGTAATTTGGATTACGAATCTGCGGTTCTGATTTGTCAAGGTTCATTCTTTTGAACATTTTTTCCATCTCACGAAGCCAAGGCGGTTCTGATGTAGATTCTTCCTTTATAGTCACTCTTTTCTCTACTTTCAACCATGCTCTCTTGTCATTCAGATTTGCCTCAACATTAACAGCAATCTTTTGCATATCTTCTAAAGTAGGCGGATCTCTATCCCGTAATGAATAAGCCATCTCCGGATCAAAACCATCTGGGAATTTGAGAAGAGCTGATTTTCTAGATGGTCTTAAATCATCCGGAATAGCATTATAAACTGTATTAAACCAGATAATGTAGTCTTGGACAGACTCACCATGATTACGTTTGATATTGTTGTACTCGGCATTGATCTGAAGTGGATCTTTTCTGAGTTCCCAATGATCTAAAAACTGTTTATGAAGTTCAGCCAATGTAGGTATACTTCTGGCTCCCAAGCCTCTGAACCATTTTCTTACCTCTCCTCCAAATGTTTGCACAAACAATCGCATGGTTACATCCTCTTCATCAATCTCATATAAATCACAAAAATTTGCCATTTTGTCTATGTGTTGCTGAGTGGACAGACTTTGAGGAGTGCCATCAAATAAAGGAATCTTACTCTGATAATCCGCGGGCATATCATGCAATTGCTGAGGTAAAGCGAGAGGTGTGAAACGAGCAACCATTGCTCTAGGTGGATTTAGTCTAGGGGTTGTTGGTGGAGTGGGTGTAGTTGCTGTATGAGGAGTATGCGGAGGTATATGCAGAGGAGAAGCGATGTGGGATGAAGGAGGGGAATTAGCTGCAAATTCTGAATAAATAATTATAGGTTGCACAGGAATGGTGGGAATGAAAGGCTGTTCAGTAGGAATTCTAGAGGTGGATGCCGTGATAGTAGATCCAATATTTGCAGATACAGCTTCTAAGAAATCAGCAAGATTTGCAGCTTGGATGTCGGTCTGAAGGTGCCTCAAAATAAAATTGTCAATTAGTTTATTGTGCTTTTCAAATTCAAGAGCTGCAGCAAAATCAGGATTTGGAACTATAGAATCAAGAGCGTTTTCTGACTTTGTTTTAAACAATGACAATTCAAACTTTTCGTCAAAAGAAATTTCTTCAAGGTACTCAAAAATTGCAGGACATGAATGAGATTTAACCACGGGAGTCGTCGAGCTTTCTTGATAGAGGATTTTTCGAATCAAGTTTGGATTTTCGTAAATAGGAGGTGGATTCGGATCTGGATTAGCTCTTGTGTGTCTTTTTGAAGCCAGTGTGTTTATCGAAAGATCAAAAGAATTGAAATAATTCAGCCAATCGATTTCTAGACTCAATCATCCAAAGGTCTAGAACGAACAAAAGTACTGGGGTGATTTGAAAATCAAGTATTCACAAGCTAACCGGAGATTGACTGAAGCAACATTTATCTACTTCTGCTTATGCATAGCAAGAGCATTTCGAAAGCTACCTGGCGTGACTTCAGACTCCATCTAAGACTTGTGAAACAAACTCATCATCAAGAAAACCATTGAGATTTCTTCCCCAGTTGAGTCGCCATTATGTTAGCGCTCAAATCTACCTCAGGCTGAAATAAGGTAAAACTCGAGGCTACATCAAACCGCGCTCAGCCTCGTAGCTAGCCCTACGAGGACAGGAAAGGGCTCTCTCCGAGTCAATCTCGGAAAAAGGTGATCAATGAGGTTGAGATGACTGAATTGATGACTAATTTTAGGCTAGGTATGAAGTATAAGGACTTTGAAATTGGTTTTTTAAGGTTTTGTTGAATTCAAGAGAAAGGCAATTTTGGGTGTGGGGATGAGGCACAGCTTTTGCAGAGGTCTACTTGGGGCAAGATAGGCGATTGCTTTGATGCCTTCAAAGTGATTAAATGGATAGATCTGACTGGTGAGAGGTTAAGGAGAGCAAGAAAATTTCAAGCGTTCTCCTTAAACAGACGAAAACATGGAAAATTAAACAAATTTAAAGGCAGAGCATAGCAAATTTATGGATTCTACCTTAACACTTCATTTGTTCAATTGCAGAAGATTAAAGAAGGAAAGTGGTACACATACACAACTTACAAGTATTGAAAGAAACACACCATCAAGACATAAATCCACATGAATCCCAAATAGTGCTGCAAAACCCTGGTCTTTCCTTTGCCAAAAATGCTGATAAGATATGTAAAATAGAGTATCAAAGCTATTCCCAAGAGTCCAACCTCTCCTACTGAATGAAAATTTACATATATAGACCAAGCTATCCGCATTCCCTAACCTCTAGGGGTCGAGCTCCTTCTTCTAGGAGCAGTTTGAAGAAATTCTAAACATGGAGCAAGAATCTAGATGACCAAACAACCGCCTCTAAAAGGAAGGAAATTGATTCATTACATTAGTTTCTTGCTAATTTGTGAATGAATCATCTACAAGAAGGTAGATAAGTGCCATGTTACGTTACATACATCAAATTACATCATGTTGGGTCAAAAATTACATCAAAGAGTGAAACTGGTGAAAACTAGCCGAATTCCTGAGCTGAAGGTGAAAAACTGGGCCAAAAACTGTATGCGTAGCGCCCCTGATCCCTATGCATAGTGAACATGTGAGCCTATTTTTGGGGCACTTCCCAACATCCAAATTGATCTCATGATAGCGCCTTGGAAAGCCCTGGATGTCTACTTTCCAATCCAAGTGGAAGTTTTCAATTTGGAGCTCATTTGCCCCCTCAAAACTGAATTCTCCCAGAGGTACTTCCTGTTGTGGCAAAAGGTGGCAGCAAGGTGGTTTTCATGATGTTTTTGGACCTTTTGACCATCCATATCTCGAAGAAATGCTACGGAAATAGCTGAGCATGTGTAATTCTTCATGAAAAATCCAAAACTACAAGCCATTTGTCATTTGGACCTCCCAATCTTCAGGGTAGCGCGCTAAGCGTTGACCCCAAAAACCTGTTTTGCAAACCAAAAATTTGGAAACGACAAAATTTTCTCCGAATTTGCCCAAATTCGGAGTGAAGACCCTCCATCATTCATCATGCTCAACTAACGAAGCCTCGGACAAAACTCGAAGTGGATCAGGCCTTTTCCGTTGTTTTAGCGCTTTGCTCAAACGCCTCTTAAGGATCTTCATTTTCGCTTTGCAAACATGCATGTGAGCCCAATAGTGAGTTTTCATATGACGAAGCATGTCTTTGTCCCTGTTTTCCTTCGCCAACAACTTCTCCAAATGAGTGTTTACTCGGATGAGAATTGATTCTCGATCAATAGGTGTCAAATCACCGGGTCTCCTTCGGGCCAATTCCTGGTCTTCCCAGATCTTCCGCGGCTCATAAATTTCATGCTCATCTTCCAGCTGTTTGTTGTGCTGCTCCATTTAGTTGATCACCCATTTAGCCATCTGCAATTTCTTTTGCAGCGACTCATTCTCGACCCTTTGCTCTCGGATGATCTCCTTTAGCTCCAAACTAGGAGAGCTAGCATCAACATCAATGATATCCGTGTCCTGGCCTCCTGAAGGACCATCATCAACCATGGGTCTCTTGCCCCTGTCCTGGATCTGTACCTGTGCTGAAGACGGAGGTGAGACCCCTTCCACATGATGTGGAGATAATACTTGCTATGCTGATGAAGTCAACGAGACCCCTTCCACCCCGGGTGGAGATAGTACTCGTCATGCAGATGCAAATAAGGCCCTGTGCCCTCGCTGATATGTCACATATACTGGAGCATCTACATGCTCGGTCTCAGGAATGTCAAACTGTTGTGAAAGCCCTCCCTCATCATGAACTATCTCTAGTGGTGGCTAAGGCACTGTGAAAAGGTCACGAGAAATAAAATCCTCCCATGTAATGCCCTGTTGTGCCAAGTGATGAATCACCACAATCTTGATCAATGCATAATGATATATGCTCTCATGCTGATGTGTTGGGCTCTTCCTTTGCACTAAAGGCACCATACTCTCTATGTTGTGAAACATAAAGTATGGGATGTTCATCAGACACACCCTTGTAAAATGCATTAACAGACGGACATGGTATGCATAAAGACGTGAGAATCTGCCCTCACAACTAAAATACCGAATGATGAGTTTCATCAAAGGTGCAAACCGATCATTCAGGTAGTGGAAAGGAAAAACTCTGCTCAAGTGCCTCATATACCCTGGTTTAATATATGGCTCATAATATGATTTTTCTAGCTGCTGACGCTTATTCCATTGCTCCCCAATATTTGGAATCCCCGTGGCCTCTGCAATAGTCTTTGGTGACAAAATGAAATTAACTCCAACGAGGTTTACATGGCCATCACGTAAATCGAGAACAAACAAGCGAGCTAATTCATGATGATGCTGAAATTGTGAAATTAGCTCACAAAAATGATAGCATGAGTGATGGCGAAAACAATCCATGGCAAGTGGGCAAGCCTGCAATTGTACCATAGAAGTGGGCTCTTCTCTGAGATGTTTACCACCTTTTCCACCTCTGCGAGGCCTTTGTGGCACATTTCCCTCTGTTGTGGAATCACTGTCATTCTCTTGCTCATACACTGAATCTGTATCTGACATGGCTTTGAAAACACAATAGCTGCAATAGGAGGACTACAATATGTATGTTGTAGGTGTGATGAAATCCCAATTTCAATACATACTCAAAAAACCAATTGAAGCATCATAAGAGTTATGCCATAATGGACATTTTGTTTGGTATATTTGGGCATAAAACAGTCACAAAGATATTTTGACAAATGGACAAGGGTATGAAGTGCTGCTGGCTCAAATCTTTCAAATGGGCATGGAGCTATATTTTACCAAGGAAAGGGAGAAAAATATTCATCAATTACTCATATGTCCTTTAATACCCTTTACAAAGTTTAATACCCTTTACAAAGATTTTGATAAGGGCCTAGGGTTTCATTTGTTTTCTTATACCCAACACACCACTTCCACTCTTCAAACACACTATAAACAATATCCAAATTGATTGATTGAGTCAAAGAAACACCTACTTGCAGCTTCAGAGGTGATTTGACACGTTTTAGGCGCATAAATGTGATGTTGGAATGGGTGTGTAGCGCACAGGTTCAATGCGTAGTGCACGACCTGATGCGTAGCGCCTATGTAATTTAACAAAGGCCGCGCTCGCCCAATGCATAGCACACTTCCCAGTGCGTAGTGCATAGGTTCAATGCGTAGCGCGCACCTTAAACTCTGCCTCAAAGGTTTGTAACTTGGTTTTTCGCCCTCCAATCTTGAACACGCTCTTGCTTTGATATGTGGTGAACAAAAAGACTTGTTTTCACCTTATATACAACCAAAATATCTAATTTGAATAAATTGACTTCAAAAAACCCACTTTGTAAAGTTTGGGCACTTTCAGTTTTGGTCTTTTAATACAATGGTTCTTTTTTATTTTCTCATGCTTTTTTCAGGTTTGGACTAAAGTTCTTTGTTGATTTTTGTTTGCAAGGATAGCTGTGATATGCTCTGGCAAAGGAGACCAAGGCTGCACTTGAACGATTGAAGAACTGAAATTTTGAAATTTTTTACAAAAATGAGATGGCGACTTATCTTTAAAACAGATTTTTGAAGAGAAGTCCCCTTTCAGCTGTACAATGATGAAAATTATTGAAGTGATGATCTATCAAAGACATCCCTCTAGCCTGCTGGTCTTCTAAGACTTTTCAAAACAAAACTGACTCAACCCTAGACCTAAGACCTAAAAATTTAAAACATGATTGTAAATGACCTTTGAAGACTTATTTTTATGAATATACCTGAACCAGCAGTGCCATGCATGAGGGGAATGAGTGACACGAACCATTCTGACAGAGTTATGGCATACCTAACGAAATGCAACTGATCAAAACGGATGGGACACCTAATCATGAAATGCAAAAAGAGCTTTGATCTCTGGTGGAGGGATAACTAGACCGACTCTAACATAAATACTAGGAATAAACACAAGTACATGCTCAACACATTACTAATCATCAACTAAAGGAAATAGAAACAAGCACACAAGTGACACCATTGTCTTTAGACTAATGTCCCTAGAAAAGCCCAATATGGTAAAATCAGTGTAGTTTTATGAGGGTTTGATTTATTAAGGAGTTTCAGAATACAATCTAGGTGCCAAATCTGGCTCACCCAATAGAGAAAACTCTCAGCAACAATACCTCTCTACTCGAAAGCAAATATTTCAGTTGAAACCCTGGATAAACACTCTGATAGCTCCTCAGCTCCAATATGCCCCATGAAAAAACCCAGCATCTACCTCTTATACCCTCTGTGTCATCTTTCTCACTAGTTCCAACAATTCCAGTTGCTCCCGGCAGTTCTGGCTTTTTCCCTCTACGTCATCTTTCCTGGCAGTTCCGGCTCTTCCTGGCACTTCCGGCTTCTTCCCTCCGTGTTAGCTTTCCCAGCTATTGTGTTGATCCTCTCGGCACTATCTCTACCTCTCTACTTCTGTATTCACTGCCCCTTAGCTGCAACCTTAGATCACTCTCTCAACTTTCTCAACAAACTCTTCCCCAGAAAGTTGAAATCTTGATCTCTTGGTTTGTTCTCCAAGTGACCCTCAAGCCTCCTCTTATGCTTTTCTCATTGACAGATCAACAACTGAGATTATGTCCCTAATCAATGGCTAAGATTATATCTGGATTGATCCATGGCTTTTGGACCATTCTAACACAGTTTTATATTAATTCACATTAATATTTTATCTTCCCTAAGTTTAGACTTAAGGACTCCATTAAAAATATTAATTATTTCAATATCTCTGAAACTGTTTAGAATTTTCCCAAGCCCCTTCTTAGTATTGGATATATCATGTGCCTTAGCCTCTCCACCAATTTTCATGGCTAGAGCACATCCTATGCTACCCCAAATCAACACTCCCTCTTATGTGAGGATTGTGCTCTAGCAATACTCCTCACTGAGTGTTACTCTAATCATCTGGCATGGGTCCCTGATGCTAGGCCTGTTGCCCATGATCTGTACTATTGCATCCTGTACTGCCACCCATGGCTTTACCACTGCAACTCCTGCATCTGTATGACAACTCCCTCTGCATTCGTGGTGCTACCCATGGCCTTTCCATTTCCACTACTACATTTACACTGCATCCCCTCTCATCATGTTGCATCGTGCTATCCACAAAACTACCACTGCTAACTATTGCACTACAACTCAATTATTGAGAAGTAAATAGCGAATCTCCCAACTGTGACATCTTTGTCAAGCTAGAATCACTCCTGATGTTGAAGCTCCCTCTGTCACTGACAAGTACTCCATCTCTGACCTCTGTGTTGTTGCAACAACTCCTCACATATCACACCGTTGCACACCTCTCTGTGCCATCCTGCACTGGTGAAACACTCCCATGCCTCTCGCATTGTTACAGCCTACTAGCCTCGCGTTGTCCTAGGAATCCTGCATTGTATCTCCCTCTGTCTCTCCATCCGCATCCATCTCTACCTCGAGGATCCTGCCCCTCATCACCTGTAGTCTTCCTAACTACAACTTGATGTCTCTCCACTTCTTCTAAAGTGGCACATGAGCACTCATGGCACAATCATTGTCTATCTCCACTTCCTTCTCTACCCTTGTTGGCGCTGCCTTGGTCTCAGAGGCCTCTCCCTTACTATCTTTCCTTGGACACTGGGTCACATAATGACTCAACTCCCCAGAGTGGAAGCATTTGACCTTGGAGAGGTCCTTCTTCTTTTGTTTCTCTGGCTTTTCCTCAGATGCTAGGGCAACATCTTCCTCCTCCTCCTTCTTTATCCTTATCCCATTGCCGCTGCTTCACCACTTGCTCAGCTTTCTAATCTCTTCCTGGCGAAGAGCAACCCACATTTCCTCCCAATTTGGAAGGGTCACCCTGCCCAGTATACTCTGGACAACCACCTTTCAGTCTTCTGAGATTGCATTTAGATTTGTTCTCACCATCAATTCTAGATCCGACGTTTCCCCTATACAAGTCAGCTGATCCTAGATCTCCTTCAATTGACTGAGGAATGGGTCGATCTGTTCTCCCTTATTCATATGGTATGATCGAAACTAATTTTGTAGTAACATCTTCCTCTACACGGAAGTATGATGATACAACTTGGTCAGGGCCTCCCACATCTCTTGTGTCGTGTTCTTCTTGGAAATATGTCCTACTATATGATCCTTGACTCTGTCAAGGATGATACTCTTATCCCTCGGCATTACATCCTCGTACCTATCGTTATCAGCTGGATCAACTAGGATAGCTATCATCCTCGAGGCGAAGTGCTTGACACGATTCCTGTCTAGTACAGATAAGATTCTGGCCTTCCAGACAACGAAGTTTGAGGCTCCATCCAGTCTATCTTGGTCTCTTACTCCGTGTAGTGCCATTTCATTGCTCCTCTACTTCCCTCCTGGAATTTCTTGGTGTGACTCCCTCTGAGGCTCAATTTCCCTCCTAGAAATCCTTTTGCCAATGTCGAGATGCCCCTCTCCAATTGTCTGTGCAACTGTATCACTGATCTGGATTCCTTGGCTAGAAATCCACCTTGGTAGCAACTCCCTCTACCTTGGCCTTGCCCTGTTAGGTATTGTTCTAACTACAGTACCCCACCAGCTCCACTCTATAACTTAACCATAGCCTCCTAAACCTTAGCAAACTGAAGCTTAGAGCTCTTAGGCTCTTTGCAATCCTGGTACTGGCAAACCAGTCTCCTCAGCCAATTACGTCATCCCTCCTAGCCTCTGCATGAGCTTTCCTTTGCCTCCGTTTGCCTCTGTGTTGCCTCTTCTTGGCTCAATATTGATGACATGCGCACTGTGTCACCCCTTCATTGCTGCTACTCTAGGAGGAACAACTTCTGTCAGTTGGGACAACTATTTTCTACTATTGCTGCTTTTTTCAGCTGATGTCCTCAGTTCTCCTATGATCTGCAACCACCCTTTGATACCATGTTGGAATTTCTAAGTCTGACATGTTAGAAACCCTTCATGCACTTTATTTATTTATTCCTACCTACTTGTTTTATTAATTAACAAGTTATTTACTGCATAAATACTAGAAATATACACAAGTACATGCTCAAAAAATTACAAATCATTAACTGAAGGAAATAGAAATAAGCACACAAGTGACGCCATTGTTTTTGGACTAACGTCCCTGGAAAAACCAATGTGGGAAAAACGGTGTAGCTATCTGAGGGTTTGATTTATTAAGCAATTTCAGAATACAATCTAGGTGCCAAATCTAGCTCACTGAATAGAGAAAACTCTCGACAGTAGTACCTCTCTACTCGAAAGCAAATATTATCGCTGAAACCCTTGATAAAAACTCCAGAAACTCCTCAGCTCTAATCTGTCCCATGAAAAACCCCAGCGTCAGCCTCTAGGGACGATGTCAACCTCTTCTACCCTCTATGTCAGGTTTCCTCACAGTTATGATAGTTCCCAGCAGTTCTGGCTATTCTCGACAGTTCCGACTTCTACCTTCTGCATCAGTTTTCCCGGCAGTTCCAATAGTTCCTAGCAATTCCGGTTGTTCCCGACAATTTCGACTTCTGCCCTCTGATTCAGCTTTCCCTACTGGTGTGTTGATCCTCCCGAAACTATCTTTGCCTCTCTGCTTCTGTATTCACTGCCCCTCAGCTGCATCTCCAAATCACTCTCTCAACTTTCTCAGCAAACCCAGCCCCAAAAAGTCGAAATCTTGATCTCTTGTTGTGTTCTCCAAGTGACCCTCAAGCTTCCTCTTATACTTTTCTCGTTGATAGATCGCCGGCTGAGATTAAGTCCCTAATCAAAAACTAAGATTAGGTCTTGCTTGATCTATGACTTTTGGACCATTCTAACACAGTTTTATATTAATTCACATTAATATTTTATTTTCCATAAGTTTAGACTTAGGGACTCCATTAAAAATATTAATTATTTTAATATCTCCCAAACTATTTAGAATCTACCCAAACCCTTTCTAAGTATTGAAGATCTCATATGCCTTAGCCTCTCCAGTTATTTTCGTGGCTAGAGCACATCCGATGCTACCCCAAATAAACACAACCAATCCATGCCCAAAAGCATACTATATGATCCCAAAGAAAGCATATTTAGATGTGCTAATGTAGGAATACCATTCATCTCAAAGGTACAAGCTCTCACCCAATGATGAGCTCTTCCCTTGATCCGTGTAGTCAACTGCACCAACCAAGATTTTGCGTGCAATTCTTCACTAAAACCACATTAGATATTACAGAGAAGCTAAAAGCCTAGTTTTTTCCTTCCCATAAAGTTGAGGGGATGATACCATCTCATAAGGCAATCTACCACTACAGGAAAGAATCTACAGCAGCAACAACAACATCTGGGATATCAACGAAGGGCCTGCACACAGAAACAACAACAGTCAAACACATAGGAGCAAAGAAAATATATGCAAGAGTAGAAAAAGACAACAAAACAACTCCCTAGGTAACATTACAAAGGTCTAACACTCTAGCATGCATCGATCAAACATGAGATAGGCACAGGTATGGAAACCTCTCAGCTCCTCCCTATGTGTAAAATAATGAAAAATGTATGAATGTCGAGGTAAGGTATTTTTTATAAGTTGGAGGTGGCCAGTTAACTTGGCCACCCTTGGTCAGTGAACACAAAGTGATTTATGAGTCATCATGCAACATGGGGGTGTCACATCAGTTAATATTAGATAAAAACGAGTGGAAATTGATTATGAGGGATGAGGGAACGATCACTCCATGTGGGACAAAGGTCCAAATGAAAAAAACTTGTACCTCTGCCAAGTCATCATAACACTCTTAGCCCTGGCCCAAAATAGCATATAACTTACCGAGGCTCAAATTCTCTTGCATCTATG
Source organism: Pinus taeda (assembly GCA_000404065.3). Taxonomy (NCBI): domain Eukaryota; kingdom Viridiplantae; phylum Streptophyta; class Pinopsida; order Pinales; family Pinaceae; genus Pinus; species Pinus taeda. The sequence goes on along the minus strand of APFE030410475.1, from coordinate 7,804 downwards.
CTCATTTCGAAATCATTTAAGGTAAGGGCGAGCCTGGGAAGCCATCGAGGAGAGTCGAACCTTACTCTGTCATTTTACATGAGGAAGCTATATGAAGCTACAAGAAGTTACATGAAGCCCAGAAAATTGCTACAAAAAGACTCCAATGGTGGAAGAACACTGCCAAGGGTCGATTTGGTCTCCAATAAGCGGCCCCTCTCATTTATCTATCCATAATTTACATGTTGGTGCACCCTAAATTCTACAAGTAATATAAGTCATCTTGTGAATTAAGAGAATTTTTCTGGCTATATATTAGAGGGAATATACATAATGGTCATCAACTAGAGATTCCAATCCTCTATTCCTATTGAATTACACAATATATCTACTACAGGAAGCAACCCTCCTACACTTAATTGAAAATAAAGGAAAAGATGGGAGGGGGTTTCAATAGAAGGAGCCTACTAACACTAATAGAATTCACCTTCACCCTCATGTATTAGACATTTTCAAAAGGCATCAATGGTTAGGTTTCTTTGAGCTACTGAAGTATATGATGATGGAATTACCTATGAATTTTCCATGGTCCTAAACTCTTAGACAAGAGTCAATGCCACCACTATGGTAAGGGGATTAGTCATTCCCATCAGTCCTGAGCTAATTAACTGGGTGACAACCCTTCCCCTAGGGATCTAATGGAGGAGAGAAGACAAGAGCAACAACACGATTGCCAAAAATAATTTCTTCACTATTGATGAGAAACCTATTGAAGATAAAAGTGGAGTCAAGAGGGAAAGCCTACCCTATCCCTAGGATGAGGTAGCCTACTATATCCTCAAGCTCATCTCCTATGAAAAATACTGAGTGTAGTCTATGGATACCATTTTATATTTCTCCATGAACTGAGGTTTCAAGCATAATTACCCCTATCCCAATGACTCAATGTACCTTATTTCCTCCTATAGTCCATCAAGCACATGAAATAAAAGGTGAGAGAGCGAAAGCACCAACACCTAGGCCACCATGGCCTCATCAAACTGATAGTGTAATATGCTTTGAATAAAATAAGGATCCCTTTCCTCTGGTCCAAATTTAGGGATATGGATAGAGAAGCCTCCAATGACACTCAAACCCTCACACTAGGTGAGATCCCAGCCTCTAGTGCTAGAGGAAGAGGAGGGAAAGAAGAGGAAGAAGAGGTAGAGGCAGAGAAAACAAAGGAAGAACTAGAGCAAGAAGAAGAAGTAGTGGAGAAAGAGCAAGATGAATAAAAAGAGGAGGAGCAGCAGGAATAGCCAAGCCCTGAGAAAACCACTTCATCTAGAGAAGAAGAGGTATCCTCAGAGCATGCAAGTTTGTCTCCAAGGCCCACTGAAAAAGAGGTAGATGCCACCTTGTCTATCTTGAGCACACCAATCAAACCTAAAAAGAAAAGAAAAAGGAAAACTCTCTTCTACTTCAAAACCATGAAAAGCACTAGTATTAAATAGGAGAGGCCTCAAACTCCTACTAAGGCCCCTATTACAATTGAGGAATCCCCAAGTAAAAAAGACGAGCTAGGACCCACTGAAAAGAAATTTGAGGAGGTCACCTCTCCTACAGTCATATCAAAGACTCCCATAGCATATGTAAGGAGGCTTTGTTAGGTCCCTATAATACTAGTGATTACCCCATTACTATTGTAGTTGTATCCCTTATTAATATTGTTGTGCCCCTATTGTCCCCATATTATTATTATTGTGCCCCATAGAATCCCTCTATTGTTATTTTTGTGGCTCTATATTATTATTGTTAGGTCGGCTAGATTATATTGTCACTCCTTACACTCTTATATATAGAAAGGAGGTTTTTTCATTTGAATCATCAAAGAATTGTTCATTTATGTAATGTAAATGAGGTTTCCCCCTCAAAGAGGCTGAATTCTAAGGCGTTGATCTATCTTTTCTATCTTTTTGTGAGTTGGTTTCATAACATTTGGTATCAGAGCTTTAGATTCTAGGGTTTTGC
>APFE030410474.1:0-13700 GCA_000404065.3 Pinus taeda | reverse complement strand
TTCATTTCTCAAGGACATGACTACAAGCCCCCTTCCTTTGATGCTTTTTGTGATTCTTTAATAAGAGAACAAGAAACATTCTTACACCTTGGTCTTCTTAATCTTGGAAACTCTTCTAAGAAAGCATTAATTGCCCAGCAGCAACCAAAATCAAAGAATCCTAAGAAGTCATATCCTAAAAAGAATGGTCCTAAACCAAACAAGGGTCCTAAGCAATTTCAGCCTCAAAATGAAAAATCATTTCACCAGAATGATAAGGCATAAAAACAAATGGAAGAAGACTGATAGACATTGTAACTTTTGTAATCGAGATGGCCACTTAGAATCTAAATGCTTAAGAAGATGGAAGCCTTGGAAGCCGCAATGAAGAAACATAACATCCATGTGGAGCATTCTTCTACTTCAACTTCAACTTCATCTTCAGAAATGGCACTTTCTGCATGTCGTTGTCAATCATCTCAGTCTGGTTATGCATTAAATGTATCTTCTTCTTCTCATTCTCATGAGTGGCTCATTGATTCTGGAGACTCTTATCACATGGCCAAAAACAAAGCCATGTTTTCTTCTTTAAATGATTGTAACACCAAAAATATATATGTTGGTGATGATAGATCTCTTAATGTTGTAGGGACTGAAACTGTTCATCTAGACAATGGTCAGTTTAATGATGTATTATGTGTTCCAACCTTATCCTGCAACCTTCTATCTGTATATCAGATAACTCATTCAGGTGAGGTAAAATTGTTGAATTTTCACCTCATGATGTTGTAATCAAGGATCTAAGAGATCCTAAACAGATTCTAGCTACTGGTATTGCTGATGATTCCACAAGGTTGTATAAGTTTCACAACTTTGGGTCATCAAATCTTCCCTCAGTATTTGTTGCTCATAATGATGAAGTGAGCAAACTTTGGCATGAGCGATTTGGTCACTTAAACTATCGCTCCCTTCAGCATCTATGTAAAGAAAATATGGTGACAGGTCTTCCTATGGTATCTTGCAGAGATGGTGTTGGTTCCGGATGTGTACTCGGAAAACATCACCGGACAGTTTTGAAAAACGTGCCTCTTGGCACGCATCAGCCCCTTTACAGCTTGTGCACAGTGAATTATGTGGTCCACTTCTTGTTGCTTCATTCTCTGGCAGCAAGTATTTCTTAACTTTCATTGATGATTTCTCCAGACGCACTTGGGTATACTTCTTAAAACTCAAGAGCGAAGTATTTAACACATTTTTGGCCTTCAAAGGCTTTGTTGAAAAACAATCTGGACATCAAATTCTTAAGCTAAGAACTGATAATGGTGGAGAATATGTTAAAAACACATTCATCAACTTTTGCACCGAAAATGGAATTCAAATGCAACATACTGTTCTATACACTCCACAACAAAATGGTGTAGCTGAAAGGAAAAATCGCACCTTAAAGGAAATGGCTAATTGTATGCTGCAATCTAAAGGACTCAGTCTTAGTTTTTGGGCCGAAGCAATTAATTGTGCAAATTATATAATAAACCGCACTCCTACTAAGGTTCTAAAGAATATCACTCCAGAAGAAGCTTGGAGTTCCATTAAACCAGATGTAAGTCACTTTCGTATTTTTGGAAGTGAAGCATGGGCCCATATTCCAGATGAAAAGCATAAAGCGTTAGAACCTAAGAGTGAGAAATGTACTTTTGTTGGATATTCTGAAGATGTAAAAGGTTATAGACTTATTCCATTTAAGTCCAAAAATGTTATCATTAGAAGAGATGTAAAATTTGATGAAAATAAATCGGCCTGCGAGCCTAGTCCGGCGGGTGTGCCACCTCTTCCTATCTCTTCTACTTTTGAAAACATTTCTTCTTCAGATGATGAAAGTGAGGATGACAATCCTCCCCCACCTTCTCAGTATTCTCAACTTCCAAGATGGGTCTGTGCTACTCGAGATGCAGCAGGTGATCTTGTCGGTGATCCTACAGATCAGCGACGTACACGTTCTCAGTTTGAAAGAGCCTCTTCTTTACTGGCTCAAGCTCTAGTAAATCATGATCTTGACACCTTTGCAGAAGCTTCAGGCCATCCACATTGGGAAGCAGCTACGAATGAAGAATATCATTCATTGTTGGCAAATGATACATGGGATCTTGTTCCTCTACCAACGGGACACAAACTTGTTAGATGTAAATGGGTTTACAGAACCAAGTATGGACCAGATGGGAAAGTTGATAAACATAAAGCTCGTCTTGTTGCTAAGGGCTTTTCACAGGTTGAAGGCATTGACTACACTGAAACCTTCTCCCCTGTTGCCAAAATGAACTCTATCCACCTTGTTCTTTTCCCTTGCTGCCTCTTTAAAATGGGAAGTCCATCAGATGGATGTTAAATCTGCCTTCTTGCATGGGGACTTGCATGAAGAAATCTATATGGAACAACCCATTGGCTTCATCCAAACAGACTCCAGCCTTGTATGTCGACTTAAGAAATCTCTTTATGGTCTCAAGCAAGCTCCTCGGGCTTGGTATGCCAAAATGGATAGCTTTCGTTTAGAATCTGGCTTTTCTAGGTGTTATTCTGACAATACTGTCTACACCAAGAAAGTGGGCAACTCTCTTATCATCCTTGTTCTTTATGTTGATGATCTTATTCTTACTGGTAGTGATCCCAACCTTATAAACCATGTGAAGTCCAGCCTTAAAAAGAAATTAGAAATGACAGACTTAGGACACTTACACTATTTTCTCGGTCTTCAAGTCTTGCAATCCAAGGAGGGTATTTCCCTTTCCCAGTCCAAGTATGCTTTTGATATTCTTCGTCATTTTCACATGGAAGATTGTAAGCCAGCTCCTTCTCCCTTTCAGTCTGGAGTCAAACTTTCAGTCTCTTTTACTTCTCCTGAAGTTGATGCTACCTTATACCGTCAACTTGTAGGAAAACTCTTGTATTTAACCCATACTCGTCCTGACCTTTCCTTTGCTGTTGGCCTTGTTGCTCGTTTTTTGCAAAACCCCCGTGAAAGTCATTGGAAAGCAGCTAAAAGAATACTTCGGTATGTTCGAGGTACAGTACAGTTTGGGATTCATTACAGTGCCAAAGCAACTCCTCTATTAGTTGGTTTCACTGATTCTGATTGGGCTGGTGACCCTGATGATCGGAGGTCTACTGCCGGTTATGTCTTCACTCTTGGTTCAGGACCTATTACATGGGCTTGTAAGAAACAGGCTGCCATTTCTCTTTCGTCAGCAGAAGCAGAGTATCGTGGTGTCGTGGAAGCTAGTAAGGAAGCCTTGTGGCTTCGTCAGATCCTATCAGAATTTGGCTTTGAGCAGCAGCATCCGACTACACTTTGGTGTGATAATCAAAGTGCCATTCAGCTTTGCAAAGATCCAGTTCAGCATCAGCGCAGCAAACACATTGAACTTCACATGCACTTCATCAGAAAGCTCATTCATGACCATGTTCTTGAAGTGCAATATTGTTCAACAGATGATCAGGTTGCAGACATCTTCACAAAGGCTCTCACAGAGGCGAAGTTCACTAAACTTCGATATATGCTTGGAGTTCAGGAAGTTGTCACTAAGGGGGGATAGGCTCTAGTGCCTCCTTCCTTCTCCTATTGTGTCATATTTGTAAATCCTTCAATCCTATCCCAAGTTGTTCTTAAGGGGGGATGTTAGGATATTCCGACACATAGGAATAGTTAAGTATAACTTGGTCTAGTATAGAGTTAGGTAAAGTGTGTTTCTTTACTATGTACATTTGTAACTTACAACCCGACGGTCACGATATGTAGTGATCCGACGGTTCATTCTCTCCTCGGTATTACCGACACTTGATCCATGGCTTGACACCCGATTGGTCCATGAATTCTATTTAAAGCGCATGGAGGGTCATTTGTAGGTTAACCGTGCATGAGAGAAGCTTATGTAAATTTTTCATTCTTTATTAATAAATTGCCTGTAGTAGCCACGTTGGCGCAGGCCGTGGACTGTTTCCCTCTCTGAGGGTTTTAACCACGTCAAAATACTGGTGTATTGATCTGTGATCTGTTTGTGAGCGGTGTCCTTTTGGTGTTCTATCTGAGGAACTTACCCTGTAAATTCCTACAAGACTTGCATTTTGAGAGATTTGATCCTTGTTAACCCTTGGTAGATTTGAAATTAAGATGCATCCATATTGATCCATGGGGATATTGGTGGTTATCCCACCTATTCCACTTGGGCCCCCAACACTATTTCCTTTCATTTTCTTAATTTCTAGCATAATTTACTATTTTTCGCATTTTTTTGGGTCTTGAACTTTTGTAGCTATTTTGGCCTTAAACGACTTTTTTTTTTGGAAAATGGGCAAATCCATACCATATAACAAAGGTTTGTAGTTGAAATTTGTTTTCCTTGGATATATTTTTCTAATGAGGTATTGTACGTGTCAAACAAAGATCGTATGCCAAAGTTACGACCTTGAGAAGTTGATGTCCCAACACCACTGGGACCTACAAACATTTGCCGCTTCATCTCCTAGGGTTAGTTTTTTGGATGTTTAGGGTTTTCCATTATTCCTCAATAATAAAGAGACCTCTGAGCCTCATTGTAACACAATTAAGAAGGAAGGCAGCCATCACATTTCTTCTTAGAGATAAACTATCATTGCGAGAGCTATTTTGTTGTTCTTATGTATGTAAACAATTTTTAATAATTGTTATTTTATTACTTGAAATTATATTTCATTGTAACTCTCTGTTTTGGTTTGAATAAGTATTTCATTTCGTTCTTAGATAAATCTGGATCAGTGGTATCAGTTTTTTTTTTTTTTTTTTTTTTTTTTTTTTTTTTTTTTTTTTTTTTTTTTTTCTGGTTTATTCTGTGCATGTCCCCAATGAGGTTGGAGTATAAGGGGTTGAGTCTTGAATTGGTTGAACCATTGCAAGAACGACCTTGCTGATACCGACAACTTCCTATGGCAGAAGAAAATAAAGATGAGGGAGTAGGGGACCCTTTCAAAATATTACTCTAAGAAACCCTCGAGTGACGAAGGAACGGGATGATGGACAATATTTCTCAGATCCTTTGGCGGGTATTAGCGAGCAAAGCATCTTCATTCAACATTGACTTTGGGGGAATTGCCTCCTTTAAGGTGCAAGTTAACTTTGGCATCCCTATATTTGAAGGCCAAATAAATGTAGATTCCCTGAATAGATAATTAAATATGTTGAAGGGATATTTTTCCCAATAGGGAAAATAATATTTTTGCACCTCTAAAAGTTGCCCCATGTCAAGCACTCATGGGAAACTTATTGTGAGTAGAGGGACTAGGAGAAACCCTTACTATTTTTAGTCGCACCGTATTGGAATTATTTCCAAGATTCCATCTAGGAATAATATTACCTTATTAGAAGCTATGAACATAAGTACATAAAGTGGACTTCACTACGACAGGGAAGGGACCAAGATGTGCCAGGCTTCACAAGCATTTTCCATATCTTACACACGAAGCTGGGCATAAAGGATTTTGAGCGACATATAAGGCTCAAGTAATATCGTTGTCTATGAAAATACATCCAAGAAGAAATAGAGTTTTTGGATATATCTTCATTTGGCATGATGTACCAATATGTTGTGAGGATCGAGTAGAAGTTTAAATAGAAGAAGACAGACTTTGGTTCTACGAATTTGAAGTAGGGGAAACACACCTCCAAACCACAAAACAAAAAATAGAGTGAAGGTGGAGAGGCCCAAAACAACACATCGAATCAATAAGAAAATAATGGTACCACAAAGGCAAAGAAAAACACTAGAAAGTAGTGTGAGCTCCATAAGAGCCCCACCCACAACAAAAAAGAGTTTCGCATGAAACCATCACTCATAACCGAGCTAAAATCTTCAGAGTAAAATGCATTGTTTGACTTTGAGTCAAACACTGATAAGGGGAAGCGGATTATTGATGCACAACCTAGTGCCACCGTTGCCACCACCAAGGTCAAGAAGATTGAGCCTGAAGATCTAGAGGAGGGTGAGCATATCTTCCACTCAGAGAGCTAAGTGAAGGGTTTGTCGTTGTAGTTCATTATCGATAGGAGAAGTAAAAATAAATTCATCTCATTTGAGGTTGTGAAGCGGTTGGGCCTATTGAGGACACCACACTATGAGGACACCACACCGATAGTGGTACACCATCGGATGGCTCCACCAAGGGCAAGATTTTCGCGTCAGCTATCAAAGTGGCTTGCCCCACAACATCAAGCCCAACTATGTTTTTTCTCGATTTTGGCAGGAGAAATAATGCAAAGCCCGCTTGAGAGGGACATTCACCTTAACCAACTAATACCCTAACATATGATTCCATTGGGTGCTTTCCTTTCAGACAATGTTTAGTTACTTCACGGATGAGACACTCTATGATGTTGCTCCCCTTGAAACTTTTGATGTATTATTAGGCCAACCATACTTGTGGAAGCATCATGTTGTGTATGAGTCCAAGCCTTGCACTATTATTATTACTTTGGGTAGTAAGCTATACAAGATACCAGAGATAACCCTGCCTACCAACGTTTTTTTAATCTCTTCTAAGCAATGCAATAATAACATCTCCTAGACCAGGAAATTTGTTTTATTTCTGATTCAATTTCAAAGTAAGGGGACTATTGTGGACACATCCATGACCCTTGGGAAGGGTTCCTCCATGCAGCAGAAGCAGGTGGATAAGGTTGTGGGAGAATATAGAGACATCTTCTCCTCACCCATAAGGGGTGCCTATTCATTGTGAGGTCAAGCATTCAATTGATCTAACTCACGGAGCACCTCTACCCAATGGGTCAATATACTATTTCTCCCTTTTGGAAAATGAAGGAATCAAGTGGCAGATTTAGGAGTTACTACAAAAAGGGTGCATATGACCAAGTTCCTCATCTTGTGGGAGCCTAATTGTACTTGTATAGAATAATGATGGGACTTGAAGACTCTATGTTGATTATCGAGCAATGAAGAAAATCACCATCAGGAATAGGTATCTAATCCCATGGATTGTTGACCTTCTTGACTAGCTCAAAGGGGCCAAGTATTTCAACAAGCTTGATTTGAATTTTGGCTATCACCAAGTTCCAATAGAACTCATAGATGTATGGAAGACCGCCGTCAATTCCAAGGAGGGCTTTTTTGAGTGGTTGGTCATGCCCTTTGGGTTGACAAATTCCCCTGCAACTTTTATGAGGCTAATGGATGAGATCTTTCTTCCCTTCACCAACTTGTTCGTGGTTGTATATCTTGATGACATCCTCATATTCCACAAGAGTTCGGAAGAGCACTTGCAACATATTCGATAAGTCCTTCAAACCCTATGACAATGAAAAATATGTGCCAACTTGGAAAAATGCACCTTTTTCATGAACTAGGTCCAATATCTAGGGTACATCATTGATGAGCAAGGTGTGCATGTGGATCTAACAAAAATCCAAGTCATTATGGATTGGTCAGCCCTGACCACTCTAATAGAGCTTTGCATCTTTTTGAGGCTCGCCAATTTCTTTCGAAGGTTTGTGTTGCGATTCTCTCATATCACTTGGCCTTTGAGTCAAGTTAATAAGTGCAGAGCGAAAGCAAAGTTTTTCTGGTTTGAATCCCAAAAAGATGCATTCATTGAGATGAAACACTGCCTTTTCTATGCACCAATACTCACATTGCCCAACTTGCAACAACCATTTGAAATTGAGATAAATTCCTCTGATTACGCTATTAGTGTAGTTCTCACCCAACAAGGGCATTTGTTGGCCTATCAAAGTGAGACACTCTCCGATACAATTCATAAATACCCCACCTATGATAAATAAATGTATTTCATCATGCAAGTTTGTCGACAATGAAAACATTACAATCTAGGGAAGAAGATGATCATCCACACTGATCACCAACCTCTTCAGTTTATACAGAAACAAGGGAAGTTTTTGAACAACCACCATCGAGAATGGTCCATATACTAGCGACAATTTCATCTAAACATTAAGTGCAAGAAGGGATACACCAATAATGTTGCATATTGCTTCAGTCAACCACTAGTTGTGGCACTGACTAATATTCTCGACTCTTGTGGTACGATACTTCTAGATGGACGCCACTTTACAAAAATGATCCAGAATTCACCATCACATACTAGATGTTGATGGATGGTAAGAAAGTTTCAGATTTCCACCTCTAGGATGCACTATTATGCCACTTGAGACACTTTTGTGTTCCTTCAAGCGAGCTAGCAAATATGATTTGGGAGACACACTACAGTTGGGTTACATGACACTTTGGTGTAGAGAAGAAAATGTAAGTATTGCATACATATTTTTATTGGCCAAATATCTGACAATATGTTGGAAAATATATCAACTTTTGCATTGTTTGTGCATGATTGCCAAGCCAACCATTAAGAAGAAAGGCCTTTATACTCTTCTTCCTACTCCTAGTCAGCCCTAGGAATTCATATCCATGGACTATGTGTTTGGCCTTCCTTCTACTAAGCATGGTAACCACTATGTAATTATAGTCATTGATAGGATTTCTAAGATGGCTATATTGATTGCTTGTAAGAAGAACATCAAAGTGGAAGACACTGTCAAAATATTCTTCAAACAAGTGTGGGTGCATTTTTGGATCCCACATATTATTATCTCAAATTGGAATAACATGTCCTTGATCACATTCTGGTCGAGCCTCTACTCATTGTTGGACACTACGCTCACAAAGTCCACTACATTCCATTCTCAGATTGATTGCCAGACAAAAGTTGTCAACGGGATGATAGTGCACATACCGCATATGTACAACTCCAAGCATCCACGAACATGAGATGAGAGTCTTCCTTATGTGCAACAAAACTATAATTGAGCTCTCCATAGTTTGATTGACCACAATGCCTTTCAAGTGGGCATGGGATTTCAACCATTGTGTCCCATTGATGTTGCAATGCCTCTTGTGACTACACAGACAAAATCTGCACATGTTCGGTCCAAAGTTGATAAAGCCACCAGGTTTATTGAACGCATCCATCACATCCGCAAGAAGGTCCATGGCATCATGGATAAATCCACTGCCAAATAAAAACAACGTCATGATCAATATCAGGTGCCACATAAGTTTCAAGTGGGTGACAAAATTTGGTTACATTTGTAGAAGGAACGCCTTACCATAGCCCATCAAAAGCTTCGATCACTCTAATATGGTCCTTACACCATTACCAAGGCTGTCAGTGATAATGATTTTGAGCTCAGCATTCCCCCATTTCTTAACCTACACCTAATATTCAATGTGGACCGTCTTCGACCATACTTTCCACAATCACTAGACACATCAGACATTGCTGAGGAGTTGATACCAATAGAGCTCAACCCTGATTGCATTAAACATGCCACAAATGATAAGATCATGGAAACACAGAGTAAGAACACGTACCAACAGAAGATCCAACATATATTGGGTTGTCAAAATTGGTTAGCTCCTGCACCAAGGAAAATGGCTCACCAGGGACCAAGTTCAACAGAAGTTTCCTCATCTCAGGGAGACGCTCAATTCAATGGGGACCATTACTTCTTAAGGGGGGATGACTGATCTAGGTGGATATTGGTGGCCACTTGTTTATTCCACTTGGACCTCTAACACTATTTCCTTTTAGTTTCTTAATTTAGCACAATTTACTATTTTTGGTAGTTTTACGTGCCCTAAAATTCTGAAATTGTTTTGAGGGCCTAAATGACGTTTTTTTTTGGAAAATGGACAAACCAATAGTTTGTGGTAGAGGTTTACATTTGAAATTTATTTTCCTCAAATAGATATTTCTAACAAGGTATCGTATGCATCAAATGAAGATTGTATGCAAAAGTTACTACTTCAGGGAGTTGATGTACCAACCCCGATGAGGGCACAAAATTTTGGCGCTTCATCTCCTAGGGTTCGGTTTTTGGGTGTTTATGGTTTTCCATTGTTCCTCAATAATAAAAAAGCCTCTGAGTCTTATTGTAACATATTGCAAAAGACATGTAACTATCACATTTCTTCTCAGAGATAAACTACCATTGCGAGAGCTAGTTTGTTGCTCTTATGTATGTAAACAATTTTCAGTCGCTGGTATTTTATTAATTGAAATTTCATTTTGTTGTATCTATGTGTTTTGGTTTGAATCTATATTTCATTTCATCCTTGCATAAATCTAGATCACATACTAGTTAATATAAATTTAATTCTTAACAGGAATTGTGTAATGATAAAAATAAAAAGGGTGAAATCATGGAGCTAGGTTGCACTTTTTGGCGAAAGAGGGTGTATTTTGGGTGAAAATTAGCGACTTCATCGAGAAATTTTAAGCGCTCGATCGAGCAATCTCGGAGCCCTCAATCCAATTGTTTGAAGGCTTAAACAATGTAACTCAAGGTTTACTAGGAGCTCGATTGAGCCATGTTTTTGAAATTTCGCATCAATACAACCTAGGCATGGAATTGAAAAAAGTGGCTCGATTGAGCTACAGGCTAGATTGAGTCTTCTTTAATCACATAAATGGCTCAATCGAGGGTTTTTAAACTCTCGATCGACCTATTTGAATTTGAAATTTAAACAACTTGATCGAGCTCTTTAAGTGCTCGATCGAACCTCTAAAGTCCTAAAGTCCACAATTTCAGCACCCTTTTTGCAAAATTTTTCGCAACACCATTTTGTACTCTAGTGGACTTAAGGAAAAAATTGTCCTTAGGTGGTGGCGCTGATCATGTTGGATTCATGAAGGAATCATCTATCTAATGGTATATGAATTTGACATTTTAGAATTCATATGATATTTTTCATCTAATTTCTTTTAAACATAATGTTTGATTTTTTTTTTTTTTAATTGTTCTAAAGAGGTTGAATAGAAAATCTATAACATAAAATATACAAAATGATTTTTTTTTTTTCCTCGAAAAATACTACTGTTTTCGTTTACGGTCCTCTTCAAAATGTTACTTTTGGTTTTTCAATTCATTTAAATAGTTGAACAAAAACCTTACATGAACATGTGTTGCAAAATGCAATTGAAATATTATTTCACAAACTTTCAAAAATAATAAAAATTTATGCAAAAAATATTTCTTTTAATATGAAAACTTAGCTCTATGTGTGTAGATCACGCACACACACACATATATTTTAATTGCACATTGTGGACTAAGTTATGCTTGGTGAACACACACACAAACCTTTTAATATGTGCGAAAATTTGCAAGGACAAACGTTTCATTTAATGGAAAATTGACATATTATACGACACAAATATTTTTGAAAAAAATACATTAAGACAACAACATAATTCTCCATAATTTGTCTTCTATTATATTGAAGCCCTCCCTTGAAATTCGTATAAGCACTTTGAATTTTGATTTAAAAAAATCATAATTACTATTCTAAAATATCAAATGTTACATTTAATATAGTAAATTAGAAAAATAATTTAAGATAGTGAATTAGAAAAATATAATAAATACGATTTTACCCTAAAAAATGGTAGTTGGTAATTGTAAAGAATAAATTGTGATAAATATAGAAGTTCTTAATTATATTAGGGTTACCTTGAAGATTTTGAGATACAAGCATTTCTTTTCAGTTTTAACACTTTAAAAATAATGTTTGCATGAATTCACCTTCTTGACACAAAAATGAGGGAATATATATAATAAATAATAATTATATATATATATATATATATATATATAATTTTTTTTTACACTCAAGCTGTATTATTATTAAACAAATTGAAAATTTTCTTTGTTATTGTTGAGCATTCTATATGGAGAGATATCGCTTGTAATGTACATTAAAAAAAAATAATACTTACAAAACAAATTAAAAATTAGTAATAACAATAAAAAATCAATGTTGGCTATAAGTAAAATACTTTAATTTCCATCCTAATTTTATATTAACTTTATTTAAAGAGAAAAAATATTTGAAAGTATAAAAAAATAAAAATGGTAATAGATTTTACTTTTTACTGAGAGAGATGTATAGTTCCTTCATTACTTAATATGTAACTGACATGCGGAATATTTCAATTTTCCTATTAAGTAACATAAATTTCCATCAACTTTATATAGATATAAAGTAATTGAAATTAAAAAAATAAATGAATTATATTTTCATTTTTCATTGTAAGGGAAAGTGGAATTATTAAATTCTTAATTTTTATATGGAGTTGATATGTGTTCAAATTTTGTTTCCATAGTATATATATATATATAAATAATAAAGAGAGAGAGAGAGAGAGAGAGAGAGAAGGTAGAGAAAGAGTGTTTCTTATTGCATGATATATGCTTTATAATTTAAGGTACTAAGAGATCTACCCATTTTTTTTTTCCCAATATATAAATAAATATAAGAGAAGAGAGAGAGAGAGAGAGAAGTTTCTATTGCATTGATATATGCTTAAATTAAGGTACTGAGAATCTAACATTTTTTTTTCCCAATATAATATATATATATATAAATATAGAGAAGAGAGAGAGAGAGAGAGAGAAAGAGAGAGAGAGAGAGAGTTTTATTGCATTGAATATATATGCTTATAATTAAGGCACTGAAGATCTAACATTTTTTCATAATATAATATATATAAATATAGAGAGAGAGGGAAGGAAAAAGGAGAGAGAAATATAAAGTTTTTTTTTTAAGAGGTAAAAATCAGAAGCTTTTTATTAAGACAATAAAAATTTACATATGTAGATGCAATTAAGCATTTTGTAAACTATGAATTCACAAGCAAAAAAAACCACAACAGAATTGGGCATAGCTACAAACTACTCAGGTCCCTACACAAAAATATTTTAGGCCTCCCCATTATTGGAGAAAATGACCCTTACAAGAACATGTTTTTACAAAAAAAACATTTGTGTTGAGTAAAAACCATGTATGAATAAAAGTCTATGGTACAATAAAATGTCCCAAAAGTAGTTAAATTGATAAATAGTAAAAAAGTAACTGTTAGACAAAATATATCAATTGTTGTATAACTGTTGAACTGGCACACACATCCTTCCATCCTTGATTTTTTTTATATGCTAGTTTCCCAAAACCTATTACAAACCTTCCTTAGAAAGGAGGTCTGCCTCTTAGACCTCCTTTGAGTTCCACTCCCTCTTGCTAGTTGCCCAAAACCTATTACAAACCTTACTTAGAAAGGAGGTCTACCTCTGAGACCTCCTTTGAGTTCCACTCCCTCTAGATGTGGCACATAGATATAAGATTGAAACCCATTTTTGAGTGAAAATTTTCTTCTAAGAGTGGAATCAAAATATGCTTTTGACATCTCTACACTTCGTTAAACCAATTTATAACATTTAACGAGTCACCAAAAATTTGGACGGCTCCAATCCCCAAATGATTAAGCCATCAAAATAAGTATTTCAAGGATTGTAATTCTGCATAATTGTTTATTCCCGAGCCGAGGTCAACTGAAGATTTGAAAATTATGTGTTCATTGATGTGAATAACCAGTGCCGACCCACATCTTTTCTATGCGTCAAAGGTGCCATCAAATTATGTCCATGGTATGTCAGACCTAATATGTTCCTCTGTAATTATTTGGTTTGGAGAAGACAAGGGAATTAAAGAAAAAATAGAAGCACATTCTGTTGCAATCATAGAGGGTGGTGTTGAGAGGTCCTAAAAATTGCCTTTGTTCCTTTCCATCCATATACTCCAAGAGATGATCAAAGGGATGTTTCTTAGGTT
>APFE030410463.1:0-11525 GCA_000404065.3 Pinus taeda | reverse complement strand
AAATAAAAAAAATAAAAATAAAATTGTAATTTGTCATTTTTACCCGAAAAGCTTCACTTTGACTTTAACACCTTTGTCACTTACTCGCATGGAATGAAAAAGTTATGAAATAGAACTTCAACGCCTATGGAAGTTTAAAAAGAATAAATATTGCAATTTTTCCTTCGTGTGCCCTTCAAAAAGGGGATTAGAGATTATAAGTGAATGAAAATGATTACATTTGAATATAAATTTAATTTAAATCTATGAAATGTAATTTTAAATAATTAGGGAAATAATAAATATGTTTGAATTATTATAGATTTGAAATAACACAATATTGTTTATTTGACGGTGGCTAATTGATGCATAAGCATTAACACTTTTAGGAAAGGAATTTTTCCCCATATGATTTTGTATAAAATTATGTAATTAAGGTAAGTATTTAAGTGTTTAGAAGAATCTGGTTGTTAGATTGTTTAGTGACTTGGTATTTTAGTTAAACGGGTCTTTATAAAAATCACAAACGTCAAGCTAAAATGTAAGATAGTTTTTAGGAATAATGGATAAATGTCTAAAAGAATTTCCATTTTGTTTGGATATTTTTGTCCAATAGCCAGTTGAATATTTGTGTATAGAACTTAAAAGTGGCTCTGAAAAGGCAATAGAGGTACCCGAGAATGAGAGTGAACATAATTCGAATAGCTTTCAAAGCTCGGCAGAGAACGTGTGAAATCCTTTGTAAATAAATTGTTATGAAGCTTAATGAAAAAAAATGGTTTTCATAGCATGTCGACTTTGTAGGATGGTAATCCCCTTTCTACTTAAACCACCTAACATTGAACCCCACTCTTACAATTGACCTAAAGATATAATTTTAGTGCCAACACTATAATTCCACTCCATAAGTCACCACCAAAAGCCAAGCTCAGGAGCCAAAACGAGAAACCAAGCAAAATACCAGCAACAAGATGAAAAGTACTAAGGGGATTATGAGTTGCCCAGAATGCAATAAACTTGTTGTGTCAAGGACGACCAACTAAAGAGGTGTCCTCCATGACAACTACACTAATAATTTATGAACCACTATGATCGACATATTAGAAAATAGAGAGAAAGCAATGAGATCCATTAACCACAACACCAAACATAGTATATTTTATTGATATCAAAGATTACATATCTATAGTATCTAGATCATTGACAATGGCACATCTAGATAGCTATTACAACTCACACATAGGAAACTGACTACTTCTAGATTGATAACTAGGGACTCACAATGACAACTCACACATTACATGGAAACATTACTTCCAACACCCTCCCTAATGCTTACATGTAGAAAATATAAAAAACCCACATTATAACAATAAATAATCTTTGTCAAATTTGCCTGATATGGTCATCATCAGCACCCGCATCTACTCTGGAATCTCACAAACGCCGCTCTTTCACCACCACATCTTCGAGCTGTCACTTGACCTCCATTTAAAATATAACTACCTCTGACCATCGTTGATGAACTTTGCATAATTGACACTTCTCAACCTCTCGGAGCACAACGGGTCAGTCTCGATACTGAACCGTCTTATGGAACTGCCACCATCTGTGAATCCACGACCCACCGCTGCCTTCATCAGTTATCTAGGATAGAATTCTGGATACAGAATGTCTTCAACATACAATTCTACAACTTGACTTTATAAAATAACCTGTACTAACGTTCACGAAGCACGACGGGTCACACTAGCTTGACCTTATTAAGAACTACCTGTGACTAATGCTCCTGGAGCACAACAGGTCACATTAATCTGTTGAATAATTGACATGTTCTTCGTGGTTCTGTATCATTTGATTTTGATCAACAACTTTTTTTTCTTTTAATACATACCAACTAATCATCACAACTTTATTTCATGCACCATAAAAAAAATTCACCACAAAAAAATTTACCATAAAAAAAAAAAAAAAAAAAAAAAAAAAAAAAAAAAAAATTAATCTTTAATCCCTTATGTCACCTTAAACCATGCACACACATTAGTCTTCGCCTACAAATTGGATTCCTTTAATAAAATCAAACCTTTAAAGTCAACGAATGCAGCATAAAGTGAATACAATATTTAATTACTCCATTCACTCTCACGCCCACTGCAATTTACGCCCTCCAACAAGATCAAACCTCCATCTAAATGAGTTTTCCATTATTGATATGCCAGATCTTCTCCGCGCATCATTCACTGCTCATTAAAGAACGATTGCTATCACTGTTGTCCAGATTTACGCGTTGAAGAATTCACAGTGCGGGAGAAGTGATACTTCAGCGGAATTCATCATGAACTCCTCAACTTCACCCTTATTAACGCACTTTCCCACAGTTGCATCACAAATATGGGTTCCGCGGGAATCAATGTTATGCTGTCAGGTCTTATCTTAAACATTTCGTACATCTGACCTGAGATCACAGTTTGGCATCGAATGAGCAAAGCCACCCATTTGTTGCGAACGCAATCACATTGTAGCAGAAGCAGCACAACAACAAATCCCTTCATGTATCGAATTGTTTGCAGCTGCATAGGGAACCTTTGACAAAAATATTCTTCGAAGACCCACCACGAATCAACTCAATACTTCAAAAAGAATTCAACATTCAAATCTATAAAACCTAACACAACCAATCTAGCTCAAACATACCGTGAATAGTTTTACAAAAAAATAATATAATTTACTCACACAACACAATATCCTACCCTATTTATTTATAGGAATAAGATTCAGGGCTTTCTCACATTTTCCTCGCCCTCCCTTGAGGGAGTCAAGCCAGAACTAGCTCTGATACCATATTAGAAAATAAAGAGAAAGAAAAGAGATTCATTAAACACAATACCAAACACAATGTATTTTATTGATATCAAATGTTATATATTTATAGTATCTAGATCACTAACAACAACACATCTAGATAGCTATTACAATTCACACATAAGAAACTGACTACTTCTATATTGACACATAGGGACTCACAATGACAACTCACACATTACATGGAAGCATTACTTCCAACACGTCGTCCATAGAGTTTCTAGTTCTCCTAGCGAATGTTCTTATCCCCAAACCTCACAATAACATCAACCAAAACTAAAGAGGTGTCCTCCATGCCAACTACAATGATAGTTTCTGAAACACTATGATTGACGTCCATAGAGTTTCTAGTTCTCCTAGTGAATGTTCTTATTGCCAAACCTCACAATAACATCAACCAAATCTCTCCCCCACAACCATGGAAAATTTTAAGGGCTAATATTCGCAGGTGGGCTAATTTTCCATGATTTTCCAAAAAAAAAGATTCACCAATTTCCAATTTTTATAAAGATGATTCACCCAAATTTTATAATATAAAATTACTTTACCTTAAAAATCGTCGACATTATATAGAGAGTATATAGAAAATAATTATAAATTTGAATAATTTTACAAATACATCAATAAACATTTTATAATTTGCATATTAGGGACTAGTGAGATTCGCCAATGTTTTAAACTTCAAGATACTTTTCCATCCTTAAAATTTTCCCTGCGGGCCACAGCCCACACTTAGCGTCGATGTATTAATAGGATATTCCACAGGTGCTCAAAAGAAGGACCACCTATTAAACCCACAATTTCATTGGAGCTAGTTGCTTCTATCCACCCCAAAGTTCTTACATGCAGTAGGCCAAGCCTCCTTACTCATAACCTCGAGCTTTTTCCTTATAGAGCCCTAGTTCCCTTGGTCTCAATTCCCTTCTTTCCTTCATTGATATTTGTATGCCAATGGTGATGAAATGTCATTGGCTTGCATGCTTAAGCATGCATGGGGTGGCCACCCCACCTTGTCATTTATTGCATTCCTTTCCGCACGGTGGCGGGCACAGTCTGCAAGTCCCCCATTCACCTAGAATAACACCATATCTAAGATAATTAAATGTACATTTTAACATCCTATTATAGATTATGTATTTTACATTTTAATGAATTTATTTATTAAAAATAATACTTTATAAACTTCAATAAATTTAAAATGAAGACTTTAAATACCACTCAACAAATAAACATTTATCAATTTTTCATCTAGATAGGTAAAATGAATTTATAATGTTACACAAAAAAAAACAACGATGACAACAACAACCCACATATAGTATTTATAATTATTCACACTTATTTCATATTAGTTAGTAATATATTCTACCTAATGCAACTATATAAATTGAAGGGTAGCTAGAAGTTTCTCCAAAATTTACAGGGAATCACTGATCATATAATAAAATATTAAAAAATATAAAAATATTTTTTTCAATTATATAATTTAAAATTCTTATATTTATTAAACTTGTAAATTAACTTTTGATATAAGTAGAGAAATAACTCAACCTTGTAGAAAATATTTTTAGAGGTTGGAGAAATAAGCAGTCCATGGCATACACACTTTGTGAGGGTCTGTAAACACTCTTGGATGCAAGAATAAAGCCATAAATTTTAGTATATTGCAGACAAATTTTGATGCAACAAGAGAGATTTGAAAGGCACTTTAGTTTATGGAGAGCCATTAAATGCACTTTAGTTTATGGAGAGCCATTAAATGTAGCAACTATTAAGACGTTGTTCATTGCTCTCAGGATTTATGGATAATTGTGACAGTGGCTTTAGAAATAATGAAATTGTTTCTGTGAGGGTGTTAACATTTCAAAGATGGAAAACGAGGCTGATTATGTAAGGAATGGAATAAGAATGAGAGAAGAAACAAATTTGAAGCATTTGAAAAGGCTTATTGAAGAGTTTTTAGGATGATGAAGAAGATGAAGAAGAGTGGTGTGTTATATAGCTTCATGTAGAATACCTCGAGATGACTATGGGTAAGGGAATCTGATTACTCAGAAAAATATTCTAAAATCAAGTGGTTCTTTGAAGTTGTAGAGATTCCATCTAGGCACTTCACAATTGTGAGGTTGTGCTTCCATATGCAGAGGCATTGCAAATTGTAAAGAGATGTGTTGATTCACTAGCCATCAAATCTTGCATTGATCCAAAATTATTTGGATGGCCCATGGAGCCATGCAAAGTCTTGGAGAAAGGATCTTATGGAATGGAATAAGTACATGAGAAAGCATCTTATGGAATGCGATCAATATAGGAGCTAGAACAAAAAAATGTTACTTCCGATTTTGATGATAATGAGATCAAAGAGGTTGTGATCCAACTCTAGGTGATGATGGCGAGCTTTATTCTGTCTGACCATGTTTTTATAAATCGTGAAGAGGTTTCCAATGGTTCTCTCTAAGGGAAGTGTGTTAGAAAATGGCCTTTATTTGAAAAGAAACATATTGCCTGCAAGCCTGAAGCATGGATTAGATTGCAAAAAGAGGTGGAAAAATATCCATGATATCTCACTTAGTGCAGTAGGCTTCTACTTAGTGTACCAAAACTAACATGGGCTCCTCTACAACAAAAAAACCGGCAACATTAGATTCAGGCATATCCAAAAAAAGGGAAGACTATGTTTTTGGCTAGGGAGAATGAAATAGGAGCTTGATGTGGATTGGTGGAAAACATGGGGAAAGAATACAACTAGTGGAGCTAAGTCACGATTCAAGCAATGAGGAGCGACCACTAGAGAGAAAATGCACAGATCATGGAGAATGATCTCGCCCTTTTAGTGAATTTGTAAATTGCTTACCTTTTGTATCGAACTAGAATTAAAGCTCATGCAACATAGTATATATATATAATTTGTAAAGCACTGATTTGCAACATAGATCGGATTTGCTTAATCACACCCCTGATTAAAAGTAAAGACTTAATATTTTTTGACACTGCTCGATAGGGAGGGCCTGCGTGTCATTCCCACAGCTGAAAACGCTGAAAACACCACTGCCAAGTTCCCTGGTTAGCGCCCTCTGAGTTCCATAAACGTGCATGCGTGTCATTCCCACAGTTGAAAACGCTGAAAACACCACTGCCAAGTTCCCTGGTTAGCGCCCTCCGAGTTCCAGAAACGTTACCTTGTTGTTGTTGTCGTGCCTTGGAAAATCAAAAGGTGTTGCTCCCGTTCCAAAGCTCTCGGAAATGCAAGAACTACTAGAAAGAGTTCCCTACATGTCGGAATGGTTCCCGTGGAACTACGCTGAAACCCTGTTTCTTCAACTGGAGTCGTCCTATCATGCAGAACAATTTAATATGCTTTTGTCATGCACAACCTTGGTTACAATGACAAGATATATCAAAACCTAAGTTTGAAGTGTTATGACTCTTAATTTCAAAGTTTTGAAGAATTTTATTTTTATTTTTATTTTTTAATATAATGACAATAACGAGGTTCTTAAATTTTGAAGATAAAGATATTTCAAAAAGAGTGCTTTGTTATGACTCCAAAAAAATGTTATGTAAAAACAAATTATATGAGAACATGTAATTGTGTAACTTATTATACTTCAAAACATGATATTTAATTTTGATATGGTATATATTTACATTATAACAAAATAGTAATAAATAAATAATCTCCTATAGACTCTAATTTATTATAGAAAATCTCATCCCTTTACGAAACATTAACTTTGCTGATTTATAAGTAAAAATTCAACACTATCCACACATGATCCTTGCTAAAAATATAAACGCAACACTGGGCACACATTAGCTTTCCTAAAAAGTCCATAGGTGTACAGATAGAGAATAAGTTGTGCCCTGGCAGAGATATACAATAATTATTGTATATAAATAAATAGATTCTTTCCATTATATTTGCAGAATAATAATATTCTTACTTATGTTTCATCCTATTGGCCCTGCCATTTTAAATATATATAAATTGATGAACATGTAATCTCAAACTCTGTAATCTACTGAACCGTTTTATATGACAACATTTTTTCTGCAGACAGTTTACAGAACTTGTATAGAGCTGTTATTTGTTATTGCACTACATTCCTATAAGAAAGAAAACAAACAAATACTGAAATTAATTCAAATCTTGGAAGGCCCACAAAACAGCCATATATGCAGCCTGTAGTGATCAGTATGACTCGGAAAGGATATGATAATAAAAATATGCTTTCCTCGCAAAACCACTTTTTCTCTCGTTTGCTTTTCATATGCCGAGCTTACCTTCCTCCAATCGCTGGCTCAACCGCTCCACTACTCCTTCAGCCCACTGCAGCCTGGGACATTCAGAGGCATATAGCTCCTCCAAGGAAGTCAAATATTCCACACCATCCAAGACCTCTAAATCAAAGCACTCAGTAACATTTAGTATTCGAAGCTTTGTCAGCTGCCACAACCCCTTTATGCTCTTCAGCTTCGCACAGCTAGATGCCCACAGTTCCTCCAACAAAGACAAATGCTCAAAAGCTGGCAGCTCTTCCAACTTAGAGCAGCCAAAGACGTATAATTCTCGAAGTTGTGTCAGTTGGGCCAATCCATGTATGCTCTTCAGCTTCACACAGCTGCATGCCCACAACTCCTCCAATGACCTCAAACATTCAACACTTGGGAGGTCTTCCAGCTCTGAGCAGCTTGAAACGTCTAGTTTTCGAAGCTTTGTCAGCTGCCCCAAGCCCTGTATGCTCTTCAGATTCACACACTCAGATACCTGCAACTCCTCTAAAGACACCAACGTTCCAAAACTGGGTAGCTCCTCCACTTCTTCGCACCAGCTAATGTTCAGAATTTGAAGTTTTGTAAGGCCACAAAGCCCTTTTATCTTCCTCAATTTAGAACAACCAATCAAAACCAGTTTTGCGAGTGCTTTTGGCAATGTTCCAACCTCCACGAGATCATTACAATTCTGGATGTCAAGATATTTAAGGGTGGGGCACACACCTTCAGCAAATGATACCTCATCCAATATTTGTGTATTGAACAGTTGGAACTGTTGAAGCCCAAGCATACAGTCGTCAATGGAGGAATCCAAAGTACTCCATTGCCTTTGCCTTTTCGACTGTGTACTCAATGTTTTGCTTTCATCTTCAACCGTTTTAAAGGGTAGTTCTTGTAAGGAACAATCCTTGACTGCAAACTCAATCAACTGATTTAACATTCGGACAGAATCTGGCAAACGTTTCAAACTCTGGCAGCTCCGCAGCTCCAAATACCTCAACTTTCTGAAGTCGCTTCCGAGAGAAGGGGGTAGCGTTTCCAGCAGAGGGGTTTTTAATACAAGCTTTTCCAAATCGCTGGACACTCCAATGGAACTTGGCCACTCTTTCAAGTTTCTAAGGTTCAAATTTAAATTCTCCAGGAACCGTTGATGTGCAATCTGAGAAGGCAATACTTCAATTTTGTCACAGCGGTAAAGATTTATGTACTCAAGGGTGCTGATATTTCCAAGACTTCCGCTCGAGAACCTTAAATTAGAGCAGTACTTTAAATTAAGATGTTTAAGCTTAATTAAATTCCCGAAGGAATTTGGAAGCCTTTCCAAATTACCGCAGTAAGAAAGGTCAATGTGTTCCAGACTTGTTAGATCACCCAAGGACTCTGGCAAATGTCTCAAGGAAGGCCGATGACAAAATTCTCCTTGCAGTTTTAGAAAATCCCCACAAGTAACTACAATCCGTTCCAGGTGTTTTAGTTGCCCTATGGACTCTGGAATATTAGTGAGCGAAGCATAAATCTCTAACTCTCGCAACTGCAAAGGTGCCTGCAATAAATTATGTGTCTTGATTAATGTAAAGATAGGAATGATACTCATCAACCAATAACAAATAACAGTTATAACTATTAGATTTTCAGATTTTGATTTTTGTTGTTTAGACAGGAGTTTTGACTGTCTACATGGATTTGTTGTTTAAACAGGATTGAACTGTGAAAAGTTCAGAACTCAAACAGTGATTCTAACCGATCCTTGCAAAGATTCTTGGTAAATTAGACGCCAAAATAAGTCCAAGATTCCTCAAAAAAATATAACTGATAGAATACGGAAGAAAGAAGTTCCGTTCGTGACTATCTGGTACTATATTAAGAACATAAGTAAAACTGAAACTTTATTGCATAACAGGAAAGTCTATTTACCTTCAGTTCGTCTAACCACAATGATTTTAATTCAAGCCCATCCATTTTTAAAACCCTTAAATTTTTCAATGGAATCCAAGAAGGCAGACACGAGTATGGAAAATTGTCCCAGCAAAGCCACAAGAGATTTGGAGACTGAACTCTCCTCAAAACGGGTTCCAGGTCATCGTGATCAATATCGAGAAGTTGCAACTCTCTGAATGTGTAGGGTTCGAGGGATGCATATTCCTCATCATTGTCTTCATATTCAGCGCGAAGTATCTTGATTCCCCGCACCTTTATCACCTGTTCATTTTTCAAAAATCATGAAGACTTAAAAGCGTGTATGCAAAAAGTAAACATAGAAGATTGAATGATTGACTCCTTACTGATTGTTGCAACACATCATTCATGTTCCTTGCCCTTGAAGAATTAAAAGCGTGTATGCAAAAAGTAAACATAGAAGATTGAATGATTGACTACTTACTGATTGTTGCAACAGATCATTCATGTTCCTTGCCCTACCCCAAAGACTACAGGGTAGTCGTGACTTTGCAAGATCTCTCCCCAGATCTCTAAGGTGATCATGCATTCTTATCTTATTTCCATTGTCCAGCTCTGCTAAACATTTGTTCAGGAGACTTTGTAATCCCCGTGAGCCTTTCCAGCCGGACCCGTCCCAAATTCTTAAGGCTGTATCCCTGTTTTCTCCTATGAAAAAACAAGCAATGTCTAAGAATATATCTTGCTCGTCTCTTTCAAGTGCATCAAAACTAATTTGAAGCCTCTTTTGTATCTCAAAGGGAAGTATTTGTTCAAGTCTGTCCAATTCGTCCTGCCAATAAGATCTATCGTTGTTTCCATAGAGAAGAGCCCCAAAAACTTTTAAAGACAAGGGCAATCCATCGCAAGCCCTTAAAAATTTGTCAACCATATATTCAAATCCGGAGAGTGGATGTGGCTGGCAGAAAGCATGCGAGCAGAAGAGCTCTTTGGAGTGTTCTGTATTAAGGCCAGTCAACTTATAAATTGCTGACTCTTGTACCCCTGACCTTAAGAGCACATTCTTGTCACGGGATGTGACCAAGATTAAGCTATTGGGGCGCAACACATCTCTGACTGGAACAGGCAAAAGCGCATCTACTTCTTCCACATGATCTACATCATCTAAAACTAGTAACACTTGAGAAGACATGAGTGAGAAATGTTTTTTGAGCATCTCTATACCTTCATCAATGCTGTCTATTTGTAGATCAGATTGAGTTAAGCCTTTTAAAAGTTTTCTCTGCAAAGAAAGTAAAGAGCTTTTAGCATTTTCTCTTACATCGAATAGAAAGCAGGATTTACTGTAATTTGAACTCTTCCTATTGAAGAGATCTTTAGCCAGCGTTGTCTTCCCCACTCCACCCAAGCCCGTGATGCCAACGAGCTGAACTCTTCCGCTTTGCTGCTGAAGTGATACTTTCGTTTCAAAATCTTTCACTTTCTCATCCAAACCAGTGGGGTATCTGGCCACATTCAACTGTGTTTTTTTATTCGTTCTCACCACCCGTTCAACAACTTTATCTAGCAGCTCCCCCTCGTCACTAGTTATCCACAAGAAAATAAACAAAAATATCAAAAAATAAATAGATCTATAAGTTGCACATATTACATCTTTCATCCTTGTATTTAAAAGAGACTAGAGAGTTGGAGGTCTCACCCGTTAAACGCTTCCAGATCTAGCCCACTTACGTCTGCAACACGTGAAAGAGCATTTCTCCAGCTTTCAATAGTTGTGGAGTTGTAACGCGGTTGAGAGTCATACGTTCTCTTTTTTTGGAGGTTGCGCAGGGATCGAGCATAGACTCCTTCGCCCCGTGTCCACCGCATATCAGCCGGCCTGATATGGTAAAACACTGGAATAATAGGAGCCCTCGATTCCAGCATGAGCAGGAGTTCATCCAAACACCAGTTCGATTCCGCATAGGTGGGCGAAAAAATTGCAATCTGCACAGAGGCACTTCTAATAGCGCCATGTATTTGACAAGTCAAGCCTTCTCCCCCTTGCAGTTCTTGGTAATCTAGAAAAACTCGCAGTCCATAGGAAATAAGACGGCGATATAGATGGCTGGCGAAGGTCTTCTTCACATCGGGGCCTCTGTGATTAATAAAGACGTCGTAGCAATAATTGTTGGTCGAATCACCAGCGCTGGAGGTGGAGGCCGCCATTGAAGAAATCGTGAAAGGAAAGCTTTGGTTCAGAGTTTCAGAGTGAATTAATTCGGGAGAAGATTATACTGAAAAATGCCCAATTTTGAAGAGATGTATAAGCACAGAAATATACACAGCCGGGCAGTCAACGAAATAAAATGCAACCCTCGCCCTTCTCTGTATCCTTTCGTCACTATGCTTAGACGCGTTTTTACTTTCTTAAACGCGTGGACAAAGTAGGGCCGCTTGTCACCCACGCGCACATGGTGTGAAGGTACGGCGATGTCATCCTCATCCATACATATATGCGGGAATATATAAGA
>APFE030410462.1:0-41985 GCA_000404065.3 Pinus taeda | reverse complement strand
GCATGATGGGTACTTATGGCTGGAAGAGCCTATTCCCATCATAGCGGATCTCATCCACATAATTTCTCAGCTTCCTTGTAAGGGAAAGGACCCCATGACAATAGCAAGACAAAGCAATAATATTTCTCTTGCGGAAGCCATGAAGGCCAAATATAAGATTGAAAAGAAAAAGAGGGGTTATGCCATCATCAATATCAAAGATAAGGGGGTTCGCATAGCCACCCAACTCCTGGTTGGCAAGGTAATGAGAAAATTCCACGCTAATGAAGTTCTAGCACTGGTAATTGCCTTGGTTGAAAAATGCGTGGAGAGGGTTCAGTTCAACTGGGCCAAGTTCTTCTGCGAAGAATTTTCAATCAATTGCAAGCAAGCCCAGGAGCAGGGTAAGACCTTCCACTATGCGTGGTTGCTCTTGTCCATCTTGCTGGTCACAGGTGAACTACTGGAGGACAATCAGTTCCCAGACATTGAGTGTGACTTACCAGAGGCCACAAATTATGCATCGCTTTGGGCTACCAAGGATGTGAAGCGAATTCATAATACAAAGGTTTTCTGGGTGCTTATGGAGGTGAGCATCTGCATGTGGATCAGTATGGGGTCGCGTCTGTCCCCCACAGTGCAAAACAGTCTACAAAGTTTCACAGCCTTCAAAGAGGACATGCACAATATCTACATCAGGGCATAGAAATATTTGGTGCAGCAGTGGACCAAGCTCCATTCATCGCCATTGATGATGAAATTTTTATAGTGTTAGAGACATGGCCTCCTGAGTGGTGTGCCCTGGATTTAGCAGAATTGGAAAAGGCGACAGCACAGAAAAGAAAGGAGGAAGCTAAGTTGTGCGTCACACAGCTGGCCGAGAATCGACACAACGAAAAAGTGACAGTAGAGGTAAGGGCAGTCCACGAGAAAGCACAGGTAGCTGCAGAGCAGGAGAAGGCTGTCGAAGTAGCAACAGTAGTGCAAACAATAGGGGCCACAATAGCACAGGCAGAGGAGGGATAGGAATTATCTACAGGAAAGGAGGCAGAGGACACAGACCTTGCCGGAGAGGTCACAAACCCAGGAACAACTTCGACCCAACGCAAACGGCCATGCGTCCCTAAAAGATCGGGTCCACGGAAGAAGGTCAAGGCCTCAAAGCTGGCCATCGACCCAATCACATTAACGAAAGAAGACCTCTATGACATCAATGAGACGGTTTGCGATGTCCCCAAGGAATTGCTCCAAGAAGTCATGACGGAGCAAGAAACTATGTTGGGCGCCCTAAGAGTGCAGCTACAGGAACTACAGGTGCGACCCCCATAAGAAGGAACTGTAGCCACCTAAGTTGCAGCAGGCAAATCAATAACTGAACAGATGCTGCACGTGAGGATGGCCAATACCATAGTGATACCAGAAAGAGCGTTGGCAGCAGAAAATGAGATCGACAGAGACGCGAATAGCAGGATCAAGGGACTTGGCCTTAATTTGGCTGCCCTCCCGTGAGAAAAACTGTATCAACTACAGGATGGAATAATAGTAGAGCTCTGTGCTAGGGAGGGCTACGCGATATAGGTGTTGAGTGAGCAAATGATCAACATCAAACAGCTCAGCCTACAGCTTGATGAATTGGTGTCACAAAACCGGCAGTTAGTACAGACAGTTGATGAAGTGTGCCGGTGCATCCCAGAGTTGTCCATCGTCACAGACTTACCAACAGAAGTGCAGATCCACTGTTTGGCAAGTGGAGTCTGAAACGCACGCGAGGAAACAACGTGAGTGCAACTGGAGCTGAATATCCAGATGACTGAGCTATGGCTAAAGGTGCAGCCTTCTACTCCCCCGAAAGTTAGAGAGCATTGCGCTAGTGCTATCCAAAGAAGGTTGGAAGAAATTTGACGGCAGTACAGGAATGTACCAGTATGTTGGATGAAGCCTTTGGAGTCCTCACATCCTTGCAGGAGGACCCCAACATAGAGTGCTTGGACACAGAGGCGCACAAACTTCAGGAGAAGTACGAAAATGTCCAAGGAACTGCATAGAGAGTCGTCCTCGTTCAAAGGCTCACAAAGATGCAGCAAGAAAGGGCACTCAAGGAGGAGGTGGATGCCGCAAGACAGAAAGAGGCAATTCTTAAAGCACGCGTCTAGCCATGGATTAGCGAGGCCTTCACCATTACAGTCGATATCGAAGGTAAGCTTGTACAGATGTAGGGGCTCTACATGCTAAGGTAGGGATTTGATCCTAACAAAGAAGCATCGGAAAAATGCATGCAACAAGTCCATCAAACCGCAGAGCAGTGCGTTGCAGACCTCCGAGCAGCGTGGGACTAGTTGGAGGGACTTCGCGCCAAGATCGCCGCACCAACTGAGTGACTTGGGCACGAGTCATGATGTTTGTGTTGGGGTTCTATTGGGCATTGAATCCCCCCACAACATGTTTTGGGGTTCAAATCCAAAGTTTTGGTCAAATGTATTATAAGACTTCACGAATTGCGGGCGCGAAGTATAGGTTGAGTCATAGGGTTGTTCACCCTAAGTTTTGTAATGTAATGTAATATCATGTCGGCCTACCCATGGTCTGTGGACCATGGGATTGTATAAATAGAGCGAGGCTCTAAGTTGTAAAGAGGATTATAGATAAGATGAAAAACAAGAAGCGAATGGTTCAAGCATAGAGTAAGAGTCTGAGTACGTTGGGTCGTAGTAGTAGGAAGAAGCTCTGCAGCTGAGTGTGAAGAGGCTGAGTACAGTCCGCAGCTGAGTGCACAGGGTGGTGTCGAGTCTGTAACCTTGAAGAAATAATAATAAAGAGAAGTTGATTCCAATTACTATGTACTGCTTTTGTATTACTTTCTATGCAATTATATTGTTTTGTGTATTGCGTGCACTTATATGAATGCTGAACATACTGTTAATGATCACTAAAGACCTACCTAGATAAGTTAAGTAATCGGATAATATCGGGTTAATAAGGAACTTGGGTAATAACACAGATCGTGCCTCGAACAGGGCTATGCGAAGGCAACACCGTGCGCTGTGAAGTACTGATAGGTGTGCAACATGCACATAGTTCAAACCACAGACCACTGAACCTCATCAGACATCTCCAGGGTGCGGAAACTTGGTTCTAGCACCCTCCCATACTCCTTCGGGTGAGACCTCAATTCATGCTCCATGGACTGTTTCCGAAAGGGCGAGTAGTACCGGGATTTGTTTGGCTAAATCACCTCAGAACTTGGGTAAGGCCCCACTAAGCCAACAAACACTTTTAGGGGAAAATGAAGAGACTGAAAAACTCCCAAATATAATTTTGTATAGTTTTTGGCCTCTTTGAGATATTTGAAATGAGGTAGTATGATATCCAAAAAGAAATTGTATGCCAAAGTTATGACCCCAGGAAATTTATGTACCAATTTACCCAAATGGGGCCCACAGTTTTGGCGCTTCATCTCCTAGGGTTAAGTTTTTGGATGTTGAGGGTTTTCCATTGTTTCTAAATAATAAATAGGCTTTGGAGCCTCATTCTAACATAGTTCAGAGGCATGTAACTACCACATCTCTTCTCAGAGATAAGTTATCATCACCTGAGCTAGTTTATTTCCATTATGTTCATAAGAATATTTCAGTATTTGGATATTAATGAAATGAAGTGTTATTTTTGCTGGATTTTTGTAATTATGGTTATATTTTTAATTTGGTGCATTCATGTTTAAGTTTGGATCATTGGTATTAGAGTGTTCTACTCTTTCTTTGTTTTTTTTTTGCATGTCCCCAACAAGGTCAAGGTATAAGGAGTTAGGGATTGATTTGGTTGAACCTTTGCAAGACCAGCCTCGCAAACCCTGATAGCCTCCAATAGCAGAAGAAAAGAAAGACCGGGGCACATGAGATCCTTTTAAAATATTGCTTGAAGAAGCCCTTGAGCGGCAGAGGAATGCGATGAAAGGTAACTTTTCCCAGGTCCTTCAACAGCTACCCACAAGCAACACATCTTCATCTAGCAACCACTCTGGAGGAGCCAATCCTTTTAAGGTACAAGTTAACTTCAATATTACCATAATTGACTTCTAAATAGATGCATATGCCCTAGATAAATGGTTGAATTTATTGGAAGGAAATTTTCCATTTCATGACTTTTCCAATCAGGAAAATATTACTTTTTCACTTCTCATATCCGCCCCACACGTCAAGGGTTGGTGGGAAACTTACTATGAACAAAAGGAAGATCCAAAGGAGGGGGAACGACTCTTCCACTCAGATTTTGGTGAAAGGTTCTCCACTATAGTTCATTTTCAACAACATGAGCCAAAATAACATCATTTCAACAGAGGTCATGAAGCAGCTAGGCCTACAGATCATGACACATCTGCAATTGTATACCATCTGGTGGTTTCACCAAGGATGACATCTTTACATCAGCTAGTAGTGCCACCTTCCCTACAACATAAAGTCCTTCACATATGAGGTATTATGTAATGTTCCTCCTCTCAAAGTTTGTGATTTATTATTAGGACAACAATACTTGTGGAAGAGGCATGATGTATATGACTCTAGACCTCGCTTTATGACTATTACATTGGGCAATAAGTTGTACAGGATACCAGAGGTAGCCCTAACTACCATCATCTCTTTGATCACTGCAAATAAATGCAATAAGATCATTTTCCAAACCAAGAATTTATTTTTCCTTATGATTCATCCTCAGGGAAAGAAGAAGGTTGTGGTCGTTGCTTCTAGGCAAGGCTCCTCCACACAACAACAGAAGATGGACAAGTTCATGGAGGAGTATAGGGACATTTTCATGTCATCTACAGGGGTACCTTTTCACTATCAGGTCAATCGCTACATCAAGCTGACCCTGTGCATGCCGCTACCCAATGGACCAATCTATCGATGCTCTGTTCTCAAGAACGATGAGGTCAAGAGGCATATTTAGGATTTGTTTTAGATAGGGAACATCAATCCAATATTATCACCCTGTGGGAGCCCAATTGTATTGGTACAGAAGAGGGAAGGGACATGGAAACTATGTATTAACTATCGGGCGTTGAACAAGATCACTGTATGGAATAGGTACCAATCCCACGGATTGATGACCTTATGGAGAGCTCAAGGGGGACAAATATTTTAGCAATATTGACTTGAAGTCCAGTTATCACCAGTTGTGTATTGAACCCTCTGATGTGTAGAAGTCTACCTTAAAAACCAAGGAGGTCCTTTTTAATGGTTGGTTATGCCTTTTGTGTTGACAATGACCCTGCAACCTTCATGAGATTGATGGACAACATTTTGAGACATGTCACCAATGCATTCGTGGTGGTGTATTTATATGACATCTTGATCTTCAACCATATTTGGGAAGAGCACCTCCATCATATTTGACGGGTCCTTCAAACCCTACAATAACACAAGTTGTGTGCCAAATTGGAAAAATTCACTTTTGGCATGACCAAGGTTCAATATTGGGGGTACATCATTGATTAGCAGGGTGTGGGCCCAACTAAGATACAAGTCATTCAGGATTGGCCAAACCCAACCACTTTAAAATAACCCTGCAACTTTCTGGGTCTTTCCAATTTCTACCACAGGTTCATGTTGGGGTTTGCTCATATATACTGGCCTTTACGTCAAATCACCAAGGGCGGAACGGAATATTTTTTTCTGGTATGAAACAAAACAAAAGGCATTTTCCGAGTTGATACATTACCTCTACTCTACACTGATGATCACATTACTAGACCTGCAACAACCATTTGAGATTGAGACAGATTCTTTCGACTATGCTATTGGTCCAGTTCTTACTCAACAGGGGAATCCAATGGCTTACCATAGTGAGACAATTTCAGACATAGTCTGAAAGTATCCCACTTGTGACAAATAAATGTATTCAATTGTGCAAGCATCTCGTGAATGGAAGAATTACATTATGGGGAACAAAATGGTCATCCACACAGACCACCAACCCCTGCAGTTCATACAATCACAAGGGAAGCTGCAGAACGATCACCATCCGAAATGGTCCACACACCTGCAACAATTCCATTTGAATATTAAGTACAAGAAGTCCAATACCAATAATGTTGCAAACTACCTCAGTCGACCACCAGTCATGGTGTTGATCACTATTCTTTACTCCTATGGGCATGGGACTTCGGGGTGGCCGCATCTTTACCAGAGTGATCCAGAATTCGACAACACATAACAGAAACTCTTGGAAGGTAACAAAGTTCCAAATTTTCACCTCTAGGATGCACTTTTATTCCACCTGGGACACATGTGTTCCTTCAAGTGAGCTTGGAAAGATGATTTAAGAGGTGCATTACAATCGGGTCGTTAAACATTTTGGAGTAGATATAATAGTGGCATTACTGCAGAAGTATTTTTATTGGCCAAACCTTTGTTAGGATGTTGGGAGGTACATTAAATCTTGCATTTCCTGTGCCATTTCCAAATAAACCATCAAGAAACAAGGCATATATACTAATCTTCTTACTCCTAGTCAACCTTGGGAATCCATCTCCATGGATTACATGTCAGGCCTTCCTTCTATTAAGCATGACAACAATTGTGTTTTCGTGGTCATCGATAGATTCTCTAAGATGGAAATTATGGCAGCCTACAAGAAGAGTATCATAGGAGAGGCCACTACTAAGCTCTTCTTTGAGCAAGTGTGGGTACACTTTGGGATCCCACTATCCATTGTCTCTAATTGGGACAACAGATTCCTAAGCATATTTTGGTCATGTCTCTAGTTGATGTTGGATACCAAACTCACTAAGTCCATGACTTTCCATCCCCAAACTGATGGCCAAACAAAAGTCATCAACAAGATGATCATATAAATCCCGTGCATATACAAATTGAAGCATCCACGCACATGGGATAAAAGCCTTCCCTATTTCTAGAAAAGCTACAACATATCTCTCCACAACTCAACAAGCCAACACCTCTTTCAGGTAGGGCTAGGATTTCAACCATTATGTCTCGTTGATGTAGCCATACCATTTGCAGCTATTGATGCAAGAGCATCTGTACTTAGCCAACAATGTGAAATCTTGTTCACATGCTGTGGCTAAAAAATTTGAAATTCATTGACCTGATGGGTCAAAAGGCAGTTTTACTAAGAGGGTTTGATCCCTCAAGAAATGAGTTGTATTTCAATATTGTAAAAAGTTAGAAATTGTCTTATTTTAGGCTCAAAGATGAGTTGTTAGCATAGGTGTGAGATAGAGCTAGGAATTAGAAGATATGTTGTTAGATTTATTAAAAATAGGGATTGATTTGTTAGACACGGTTAGAGTGATATCCGATTTATAAAAGGGAGGAAAATGTAATGAAAAGGGAGAGAGGATTGATGAGTGGATTTAGTGGAGAGAGAGAAAAATTGTGTGTGGATTTAATAGGAAACAAAGGTCTTTTATTTTTTTGTAATCAGGCCTAAGGCCAAGACTTTATAAGTAATTTATTATGAATAAATCATGTTGTGTGTAAAACTAGATATCAAACCGTGGAAACCCTTGTTTGCATGCAAATCCTTTGTATTCGAGACATAGTTTTATTTCCTTTGTTATTTTGTGTTTCATGTCCAAATCACGAGTTTTATAGAAGTCCAGGGCCTTTTTCTTTAAATATCATTGCTCGATCTACTTAAATCCTAACTGTCGGATCACGTTTATTGGGTCGGCAGAGTTTATTGTGTAGTTTCAACCCTGCAAGTGTAAACCCCATTTTACACTAAAAACGAGCGCAAAACATAGTTGGATTTGGAATCCATACTTGACACAATTATAGGTGAGGATCTATACCATATCGAGTCCATAAGATCAATATTAGATTGACGCTTTGAATTAGATCGGTGCTTTGAAGCATAAGAAGTCTAGAAATTGGACATTGCGACTTGCCATCGAGTGATTAAATCGCAACCGTTGGATCGCGATCAATCGCGACCATTGGATCACCAAGCGGTTTTTGCTACAGTGGATGGTTATTGGGTGCATTAAAGGTTGTAATTGGTTTTGAAGGCCCAACCCCCGATTCCATTGAAATGTTGACACGTAGAAAGGTAGAGGGGGAAGAAAACCATTTATCGGGCGGTTAAACCCTAATCTATTATTCCACCCGAAATCTCTGACGACCGTCGGATCTCACAGATCCAGATCAACGGTCACTAAGGGTCGATGCGTTGACTCCGAGTGTATGATAAGCACACCGATTAAAAAGGTAAAAATCCCATTGTTTCGGCTAGTTTTTTTAGTGCATTTCATTTTAAAAGAAGAATAGTCAAGTTAATAATAAAAAGCGAACCGCGGGATGATTATTGGGGTTTCTTGAGTTCTATTTCTGCTTGCGCCATTTGTGCTATCGAAGCAGAAGAAAGGCTTGTTTGCAGTGAAAATGTCACCAAGGAGAGGCATTTGTCAAGGAAGACTAGAAGTAAATGCAATTATACTGGAAGAGGCATGGAGTCTATGTACGAGAATGGAGACAATTGAGACTGCCTAGAGAAGAGCACTTGATGAAGGAAATGAAAGTTCTTCAGAAGAATCTCCTGCAGAGGAGGTAGTAGACGAAGACAATGAAATTGCCAAAGTCATTAAAATGTTGGCGAAAGTAGGGGGAAAACCTAAGGCGGAAATCCCTATGTATGGAGGGAGTCTGAATGCAGAAGAGCTAATGGATTGGATTAGATCCTTAGACCTGTACTTTGACTATGAAGAGGTTGAGGAGAAGAATATGGTGAATTTTGCAGTTACCAGATTGAAGGGTCATGTAGCTATTTGGTGGGACGAGTTATATACATCAAGAACGAGGAAAGGGAAGTCCAAGATCAAGCTATGGGACAAAATGGTAAGTAAAATGAAACCAAGTTTTTGCTTAAAGACTATAATTTGAATATTTTTAAACAATTGAAAAATTTAAGGCAAAAAGGAATGGCTGTTAAAGAATATATAGAAGAATTTTATAGATTGAATATTAGAGCAGGGCATGTAGAGGATGATGTGGAAAAGGTAGCTAGATATATCAATGGCTTAAGGTATGATATACAAGATGAAATTAGCTTTTTAAGTCTGAAGACTATTGAGGATGCCTATCAAGCAAGTTTGAGGGCAGAAGAAAAGATATTGAGGAAACAAAGTCAAAGGAATAGAGGAAAAAGCTTAGTAAGAGGTAGGGGAACTACCAGACCAAGGGGACAATAGCATCAACATGAAGCAGGAAGCTCAAGTAGCAGACCAGCACAGAGGGGAGAATCTAACAGAGGAAGAGGTTGAGGAAGAGATGTTCGGTGTTATACATGTGGAGAATGTGGACATATGTCATGGAACTATCCTCATAATAAATCATCAAGCCAGAGGAATGCAAATGTGGCTAAGGCAAAACCAGAACCACCTTGACTTGTGGAAAAGGAAGAACCCTGTGAAGAAGGTGAATCACTGTTATTGAGAAGGACTTTGCTTAGAACAGAGAAGGATATTGGAGAACTAACATAGAGGAAGAATTTGTTTAGAACTACCTATAAATCAAAAGGTAAGTGTTGCAAGGTAATAATTGACAGTGGAAGCACTGACAATATTGTTTCTATAGAGATGGTGGACAAGCTCAGATTAGCAAAGACCATGCACCCTACTCCTTACAAGGTATCATCGTTACAAAAGGGACATCAAATTGTTGTGACAGAAGAATGCAAGGTGGAGATACAAATTGGTACGTATAAATATGTGATATTATGTGATATAATGCCCATGGATGTATGCCATGTATTTCTGGGAAGACCATGGCAATTTGATCAAAAATCTATTCATGATGGAAGGAGAAACACTTATACTCTAGAGCAGGATGGAACTAAACACAAATTGCTACCATTGAAGGACAATGCTGACAAAGGAACAACTGGAAGTAGTATTATGCTGATAAGTGGAAAGGAGTGGCTACAGGAAGTAGTGAAGAATGAGGAGTTGCATTTTGCTATTGTGCGAAGACCAAAGGTAATTTTAACTTCCACAACCTTGGATGATTTTCCTGAAGAAGTTAAAATTCTATTAGATGATTTTGCTGATATTATTGTGTATGAGTTGCCAAATGCATTGCCACCGATCAGGAGTATTAGACATCATATTGATCTAATACTAGGAGCAAGTTTGGCAAACAAATTAGCATATAGATCAACTCCTCAGGAGAATTTAGAAGTTGGAAGACAAGTGCAAGAGTTGATGGGTACGGGGCTAATCAGAGAAAGTCTCAGTCCATGTGATGTACCAATAGTACTCAGTCCAAACAAAGGAGGAGAATGGTGCATGTGCACAGATTCCAGAGCCATCAACAATATCACAATCAGGTACAAATTTCCTTTTCCACAGATGGATGATTTAATGGATTGTTTGAGTGGATCAAAATACTTTACTAAAATAGATTTGAAGAGTGGATATCATCAAATAAGAATCCGAGAAGGCGATGAGTGGAAGACTACATTTAAAACAAATAGTGGGTTGTATGAGTGGTTAGTGCTGCCTTTTGGACTCACTAATGCACCTAGCACATTCACAAGATTAATGAAGTCTTGAAGGAGTATGCAAGCAAGTTTTTTATTGTTTATCTTGATGATATTTTAGTTTTTAGTAAAAGTAAAGAAGAACATTTAGAACATCTTAAGTTGGTTCTAAGAACTTTGCAGAAAGAGAAACTACTGATAAATTTGAAGAAATGTAGCTTCATGAAGGAAGAACTGGTTTACTTGGGATTTGTAGTTTCTAAAGAAGGCTTGAAGACGGATCTAGAGAAAGTCCAAGCAATTTTGAACTGCACTACTCCCAAAAATATATTTGAGGTAAGAAGCTTCCATGGCCTTACAAGTTTTTACAGAAAGTTTATCAAAAGCTTTAGTCAGATTTGTGCACCTATTCTTGAAACAATCAAGGAGATGAATCAGCCATTCAAGTGGACAGAAGCAGTAGACAAAAATTTTAATTGGATGAAGAAGAAAATCACAGAGGAACCAATT
Source organism: Pinus taeda (assembly GCA_000404065.3). Classification (NCBI taxonomy): domain Eukaryota; kingdom Viridiplantae; phylum Streptophyta; class Pinopsida; order Pinales; family Pinaceae; genus Pinus; species Pinus taeda. The sequence continues at coordinate 31,002 of APFE030410462.1, read as the reverse complement.
TTGGCTTTACCTGATTTTGAGAAAGTTTTTCAAGTAGAAACAAATGCTAGTGGAGTTGCAATTGGAGGCGTTACGAGTCAGGAGAAAAGACCAATAGCATACTTCAGTGAGAAATTGAATGATGCAAAGAAGAAATATTCTTCTTATGATAAAGAGTTTTATGCTATTATGCAGGCCTTAAAAAAATGGAGAAATTATTTGCTGCCAAAAGAATTCATATTATATTCAGACAATCATGCCTTACAGTTCATCAATAACCAGCCGAAGCTGAATCAAAAACATGCCAAGTGGGTAGAATTTCTGCAAAGCTTTACTTTTGTAATAAAGCACAAGAGTGGTAAGTCAAATAAATTAGCAAATGCATTGAGCAGGGTAAGTTTTATTGTGCAAAAATTCAAAGTGGGTGTTGTAGGATTTGAGGAAATGACTGAAATGTACAAGGATGATGTAGATTTCAAGGATATCTATACAACGGTTCAGAATCCAATGAGTCATAACAGAAGTCATTGGTTGGACTACCTCATTCAAGGAGGCCTATTGTTTAAAAGCAACAAGTTGTGTATTCCCAAATGTCCCATGAGGGAAAACATAATAAAGGAGAAACATAGTGGAGGATTATCTAGTTACTTTGGACAGGATAAAACCTTTGCTCAGCTGAATGCTTTTTATTATTGGCCAAAAATGCAGAATTATGTTAAGAAATTTGTTGAGAAATACAGGATATGTCAGCATGCAAAAGGAAGGGGTTAGAATACATGATTGTATCAGCCATTGCCAATACCAGACTGACTGTGGGATGTAGTTAGCATGGATTTTGTTCTGGGATTACCAAAAACCTAGAGAGGGATGACTCTATTCATGTTGTGGTAGATGGGTTTTCCAAAATGGCACATTTCATTGCATGTAGGAAGACTAGTGATGCAACACACATAGCTAATTTATTATTTTCAGAAATTGTAAGATTACATGGGTTACCTGTAAGTATTGTGTCTAATAGAGATACAAAGTTTGTAGTGAATTTTTGGAGGACCCTTTTGAAGAAACTGGGAGCTAACCTTAGTTTTAGTTCAACATACCATCCTCAAATAGATGGACAAACTGATGTAGTAAATAGGAGCTTGGGGAATATATTGAGGAGTTTAGTGTATCAAAATCCTAAGCAGTGGGATTTAGCACTAGCGCAAGATGAGTTTTCTTATAATGATACTCCAAACCGAAGTACTGGAATGATTCCATTTCAAATTGTTTTTGGAATGAATCCAAGAGGTGTGTATGAGCTTAGGGATTTAGGTAAAAAGGAGACCAGAAGTGCAAAAGCTGACGAGTTTGCAGAACAGATGCAGAGAATACAGGAAGAAGTCAAAGGCAAATTGCAGGAAAGCAGTAACAAATACAAACAGAGGGTAGATATGAAAAGAAAAGAGAAGGAATTCCAAGTGGGAGATTTAGTGATGGTGTATTTGAGAAAAGAAAGATTTCCTGCCAAGACTTACAATAAACTGAAAATGAAAAACATAGGACCATGTAGCATTGTAAGAAAATTTCTAGCCAATGCACATGAAATTGAGCTTCCAGAAGGGATTGGAATATCACCCAGTTTTAATGTTGCAGATTTTTATCCACACAAAGAGACAGAGCTACAGGAGGAAACTACAGGAGATGAAGTTCAAATAGTGAATTGGGAAGAACAGATGCCAAAGACAACTAAGAAGGAAGTGGAAGTTTTTTTGGAGAAAAGAGTATCAAAAAGAACTAGAGGACAGACTTATTTCCAGTATTTAGTCAAATGGAAAGGACAGCCAGTGGAGGATGCTAGCTGGTTGACAATAGCAGAATTGTAGAAGTATGGAGCAAGTCCTGAAAGTTTGAAGGACGATTATTTTCTTCCTTAGGAGTATGATGCAGGAGCATCCAGACTTAGCCAGAAATGTGAAAGCTTGTTCATATGTTGTGGTAAACAAGTTGAAATTCATCGACTTGATGGATCAAAAGGCAGTTTTACTGAGAGGGTTTGATCCCTCAAGAAATGAGTTGTATTTCATTGTTGTAATAAGTTAGAAATTGTCTTATTTTAGGCTCAAAGATGAGTTGTTAGCATAGGTGTGAGATAGAGCTAGGAATTAAAATATTTGCTGTTAGATTTATTAAAAAGAGGGATTGATTTGTTAGACATAGCTAGAGTGATATCCGAGTTATAAAAGGGAGGAAAATGTAATGAAAAGGGAGAGAGGATTGAGGAGTGATTAAGTGGAGCGAGAGCAAAATTGTGTGTGGATTTCAAAGGAAACAGAGGTCTTTTATTTTGTTGTAATCAAGCCCAAGTCCGAGACTCTATAAGTAATTTATTATGAATAAATCATGTTGTGTAAAACTGGTTATGAAACTGTGGAAACCCTTGTCTGCTTGAAAATCCTTTGTATTTGGGACATAGTGTTATTTCCTTTGTTATTATACGTTTCATGTCTAAATCACAGGTTTTATAGAAGTCCGAGGCCTTTTTCTTTAAATATCATTGCTCGATCCGCTTAAATCTTAACCGTCAGATCACGTTTATTGGGTCGACGGAGTTTATTGTGCAGTTTCAACCCTGCAAGTGTAAAACCTAGTTTACACTAAAAACGAGTGCAAAACATAGTCGGATTTGGAATCCGAACTTGAAACAATTATAGGTGAGGATATATACCATATCAGGTCCGTAAGGCTGATATCATATCGACGCTTTGAAGCATAGGAAGCTTGGCAATTGGACATTGCGACTTGTGATCGAGTGATTAAATCGCAGCCGTTAGATCGCGATCAATCGCGATTGTTGGATCACCAAGAGGTTTTTGCTACAGTGGATGGTTATCGGGTGCGTTAAAGATTGTAACTGGTTTTGAAGGCCCAACCCCTGATTCCATTCAAAGGTTGACATGTAGCGAGGTGGAGGGGGAAGAAAACCGTTTATCGGGCAATTAAACCTTGATCTATTATTCCACTCGAAATCTCTAACAAGTGTCGAATCACACAGATCCAGATCAACAGTCACCAAGGGTCAATGCATTGACTTCCACTGTTTCAGATTGTTTTTTTAGTGGATTTCAGTTTAAAATAAGAACAGTCGGGTTAATAATCAAAAGTGAACCACGAGGTGATTATTGGGGTTTCTTGAGTTCTACTTCCGCCTGCGTCAACTATTCAGGGAGATTCGTCTCATGTCCAATCCGAAGCTGACAAGGCTGAAAAATTCATTGAGCGCATTCAGAACATCCTCCAGTGAGTCCATGATATATTGAACAAAGCCAATGCTAAGTACAAGTAGTGCCATAATTAGCAATGGGTGTCACACAAGTTCCAGGTGGGCGACAAAGTTTGGCTAGATTTGTAGAAGGAGCGGCTCACTGGACCCAATCACAAAATTTTCCTGCTACGATATGGGTTGTACACCATCACCAAGGCTATATGGGGAAATTCCTTTTAGCTCAGCATTCCACCGTTCCCTAGTTTGCGCCCAGTGTTTAATGTAGAACGCCTTCAACCATACTTTCCACCATTGTTGAACACATATGAAATTGCAGAACAACTCAAACCAACAGAGCTAAACCTAGACTGAATGGAATAGAACATAACTGATCGAATCATGGACACAAGGATCAAGAACACTCACTAATAGAAGTTCCAACTGTATCGGTTTGTAAAGGCTAGTCAACTCCTACACCAAGGCAAGTGGCTCACTAGGGACCAAGTTCAGAAGAAGTTTCCCCATCTCTTGGAGGCACTCAATCTAATGGGGACCATTACTTCCTAAGGGGGGAGGGTTGATCTAGGTGGATATTGTTGGCCACCTTCCTATTCCACTTAGACCCCCAACACTATCTCTTTTAGTTTTTCAGTTTCCTTAATGTAACATCCCTGGTGAAAATTTCATGTCATAAAAGTTAATAAAGCAAAAATAAGACCACAGTTAAGGGACACTTATTCCAAGCTAAATGTTGGGAAAAGGTATCCTAGTAGGCATCATTGGATGTGTGTTCTCGCTAAGGAAAATTGGAAAAGGATAAGGTAAAGGCATTAAAAGATAAAAACCTATTTTTGGCACATTTATTTATGAAAATAAAAGGAAAATAGGAGAAAAGGAAGGTCAAAGGTCACAAGTTGCAAGTGAGGAGGAAATTGAAGGAAAATTATGGAAAATGAAGAAAATAGAGGCCTCATTCATAAAAAGGCTTTTGAGGATCAGTGGGTAACCTTTTTTTGGTTCAAGTTTAGAGCTCTCTCGTTATTTTCCCTCTCTCTCTGTCTCACTCTTGCTCACTTAGATTTTTCTTGGAGTACTCTGGTTTTGGATCAAGGAAGGAAAAGCAAGAAAAGGGAAAGGAAGAAAAGAAAGGAACAAGGAAAGGAAACCACGATAAAGCAACTTCAATAGGAATACTTGTAGGTAACCTTTTTCATGTGTCATTTCCCAGTTGGTTTGGACATGCATGTTGTTGCATGTTGGTGTATGGTTCTATTGTTGTCAGTGGGATGGTTTTGTTGGCTTATGATAGTGGTTTTAAGCCCGGCCTTGCCTTTTTCCGGATGTCATGTATGTTTGTATGTTTATCTTGGTTTTGATATTTGGTTTTTCGGATGGATTTGAAAGTTCGGGGCAGAGGTGGTTGCAATTTTCATTCCCAAAGGCCTAATAATCCCTTGATTTGTTTTGGCGGGATACACAATAAAGCCTGAGGGAGAAGTCCTGGTTTAGAGCCTAGTGATCCATGTTTATGTTGTGGTAAATCCTGAGAGATTGGTCTCAGTTTATGGCTTAGTGATTTGGGATTGGATTCTGGTAAAGCTTGAGAGACAAGGAGATGGAAAATTTCTCAAGGATAGTGATGGATTCTGGATGGCATTCCAAGTTCGGGTTGGTTGTGATCAGAGAACCAGTTTTGGTGTGATCACGGTTTGATGAGGGTGGAGGTGGTTTAACCTCCGGATTCCCTTTGTTGTTCTATGAGATCCCACATTTATGCTTGGAATATGGCACGGGGGTGACTGGTTGAAAGAGATATTTGGTTCATCCATGCCTATAGTTGGGTGCTATGCGGAAGCCCCGAACCTGGCTGGGTTTGCCTATGATTAAAAAAATCTAAGCTGTCTTAATTTTTCACTAATTTACATGTATATTTAATGGTTGCCATATCTCTGATATTTGTATGGTTTTATGTTGGTTATAAGCATGGTTATATGATTGGTTCATGGCATGGTTATTTCATGTATTTACTTGTAATTGTTGAATGGATGGATGTAAAACCTAATTGATGATATATTAGTTCAATGGAGAAGGAGGTGATCCTTCTAGTTATGTTTCATAAGTTCTTTCAGTCATTTATGCTCTATCTTGTATCCTAGACCTATAGGTTGCATTCATGCCAAGTGTTTGACAAAATTTCAGTCCCTATTGGGGATGCTCAGCCCTAGTCCCGAGGTTGATTTTGAGTTAGCAACATTTTTATCATGTCTTCGATGGATTATGAAGGTTGTAGCAAGTTCTGGGCAGAGGCCTGGATTCTAGGCTAGCAAAGTGGCTCAAATCTTGGGCTTGTTAGCACAGGTCTACTGAGAAAAGTCCATAGGCACTGACATAAAGGCATATGAGAGTGACTTTTGGTTGTTGGTTATTGTCTTCCCTATAGCATGAGAGAAACTTTGAGTTAAAAGGCTTAAAACATCAATGGGACCCAGGCCAAGATGTTTGAGTGATTGACATGCCTTCTGTGAGTGTTGTTGCTGATGTGGATGGGTTTGTTTGATGTGTTCCATTAATTCCATTTCCTTAAGGTTACCAAGGAGCTTCAATCCCTTATAGTGACCTATCCCATCACATGTTTTCCCCAACTAGTTGGTTTCTTGGGTGGACCTAGGAGGAGGGGTGTTATAGAATGGCATCAGAGCATGGTTGCGCTCTCTTTTGGTCAGATACCACAAGTTGGTATTAGAGCATGGTTGTGCTGTCCTTGGGTAAAGGTTCTTGGTCATGCCTGCATGTTAGTTGAATGTCTATCTCTTACACTTGCATGCCATGTGATTTTTGCATTGCATCATGTTGATGATGATTGTAGTAAGGTTGTCATGAGGAACTTGATGTGATTTTGTTGGATGCATCGTTGGAAGTATATGACTATTTTCATAGGTTATATGTCACTTACATGTTGATTATATGTCACTTGACTACATATTTTTATGTCAGGTACATTCTTGAATGTTTTGATTACATGTATCGGTCTTGTAGGTTGATTAAAAAAATTGATTTCTCAGGTTTATTACAAGAATTGATTTCCTATGCTCGACTACATGTGTATTTGATTAGGAATTTCATATGCATGTTAGTAGTTGCATGTGGAAATGTGTGTAATGGATTAATGGTTGTTGTCATGCATGAGGTCATAACATGCATTTTTGATATAGCCTTGCATTGATGATTGGACCCTAGCTAGAATGATGTTTATGCATTGATGCACTTACTTTTTACATGTATATATGCTATTATGTTTATGTTATACATGTATCACATTGATTTGATGATATTTTGTTGGCTTATTGGGGCCTGACCCAGGTTCAGAGTTAATTAGCCAAACAAATCCCTATACTACTTTCCCTTTCTGCAACAGTCTGCATAGCGCGGACTAAGGTCTCACCCGAAGTAGTATAGGAGGGCATTGGAACCAGGTTTCCACACCCTTGAGATGTCTGAGGGGTTGATTCGATCCAACTGTTAGGTCCTTCACATAGGTTACTTCATGCACTTCTCTGGCCTTCACGACTCGATCTATCTACCTTCGTGCAGCCTTACCTAGGGTGGTGGGGCTTTTGTGCTGCTAGAGCAACGCTCTGTGCTAATTCCCTAAGTCACACTTGAGATCTTACTTAGTTTCCTACACAAATTAGTTTCCTTCGCATAAAAAGGTGCCTTATGTCATATTTATTAATTCAACACATTCATATAAGTTCGCGCATGTAAATAAATAGTAAAATTGTAATTCATGCCCAATAACATATAACAAAGGAAAAGATACACAAAAATATGATATAACTTCTCTTTTATTAATTCTTCCCACAGTTACAGACTTGAACCGCCATACTCACTTAGCTGCAAGGGTTTTCACACTCAACTGTGGACTACTTGGCCCCCGCACACTCAGCTCCAGAGCCTTCTCCTACTCTATGACTGAAAATCGATACACTTGACTCAATATCAATCTCTTTTAATCATCCTCTCTATCCTCTTTTTTCTTTACTTAGAGCCTCACTATATTTATACAATCCCATGGCCCATGGACCATGGGTAGATCTTACAAGCTGACTTTACAATACAAAAACAAGGGCAGACAACCTTGTGACTTAATTATAACTTCTCGCTCCATGCCTACAAATCGTGGAGTCTTTACAATGTAATTTGTCAACTTGGGATTTAAGCCCCAAAATATGACTTTAGGGGGGATTCCATGCCCAACAGGCCCCCAACACAAACATCATAACTCACCCCCGAGTCTCTCTGTCGATGCAGAGATCTTCATGCGGAGTCCCTACAGCTCTACTCGAACTGCTTCAAGGTCGGCCACTCACTGAGCAGCAGCTTTCTGGATCTCCAGTACACGTTGTTCCCAAACCGTGGAGTCGGAACTGCTTTCCTACATCTGTGTCTACAACCCCTGCATTTTTTTAGAGTCCTGCGCCTTCTTCTGGCTACTTGGAGCATGAAGACTATGCCTCTGTCGGTTAGTCAAATAGTCGGGCCACTTGTGTATGGCTTTAATAGACTACCATTCACTTTGCCTGGGAAAGGTTCTCCATTTAGCTTTACCAACTATACTATGCCTCCATTTGTGACCTCCTTAACAACATATGGTCCCAACCAATGCATTTTGAACTTCCCTGTGAATTTTTCAAACTTACTGTCATATAGTAACACTAAATCCTTTACCTTGAAGGTGTGCAACTTAATATGGTGATCGTGCCAGGCCCTTTCACAATGCTTTTGTACTTGTTGATGGAAGCCAGCAAGGAACTGTTTCTCTTCTAGTTCTTCCATTTATGTGCGCCTTTCTTCCATGGCTCTACGGTCCGTCACACCTGTGAGTGTTGTTATGCACAGACTAGGCACAATATATTCCATTGGCATGACAGCTTCCACACCATAGACCAATTGGAAAGCTGTTTATCCCGTAATTTTCTTGCATGTTGTCCTATATGCCCATAATACTGCAGGAACACGCATATTGCGCGTTACAGACTTTAGTCAGTGTAGTCTCCAGTATTTTGTTGAATGCTTCTACTATCCCACTGGCTTGTGGGTGATACAATGTGCTTTTCTGATGATACACCTGAAATTCTTTTGTTAGCGCACTGATTGTGTCATTTAGGAAGTGTGTACCATGATCACTCATCAAGATCTTTGGACATCCAAATCGAGTTAATACACGTTTGAACAGAAACTTCGCAGCCATGGCGACCATGCATCTTAATATGGTAGGTAATGTTTCCTATATTTGGCATACAAGGTATGGATTTTTCACCTTGCATTCAACATTAAGATGTGATTTTTATCTTTTCCATAGGATCAATTCCACTATTTTGTAACATGAACCTTTATTTTCATTTTATAAGTGTTTTAAGTGGGTGGTAGGCACTACATTTACATGAGTGCTCTAGTTAGTACCTTGTTAGCCATTTGGTGCTCATGCTATAGGCATGGGACCCCTCTTCAGTCCCACCATGATTTTTTAATGAAGTTTCATTGCTTCCTTTTAAAGCTTATTATGGCCATTTCCCATGGGGCTGACATTGTTGAGTTGTATTATTACATTGAATTTAATTGTTTGCACTTTTGAGCCTAATGTTGACTTCAACTTGTTCTCTTATGCCCTTTTTCTTATGCATTATCATTAGTTGCTAGCATTGCATCCTTTTCTTTTATAAATCAACACCTTTATTCTTGGAGGACATATTCCTCGAGTGCCCATATATTGTACGCCTTTCTTGCATTAAGCATAGGTATGTTCCAAGTGCTTAAACTTGTTTTCTTTCCCACATCACTCGTTGTATCCACCATATATTAATATTCTTTTATTCATTTTCAAGGTTTTATAATATGAAAAAAGTTGAAAAAATAAAAATATGAAAAAAAATAGGGGATCGAAAGAAGTGAGTTTTCAATTTAATATTGAAAGCAGTCACAAGTCATGTCACCCTTGTACAAAGCACCAGGGTATGAGTCTTCCTCTCATTAGTTTGAGTTATAGTATGACTTTAAGAGGTTGAACCTTGTTTTTTGAGATGTTTACTCATTCGATTGGTTACTCTTCCAATCATATGGAAAATATATTGATGCCTCCTTTGTCGCAAGCCTATATCATTGTCCATTCTTGAGAATATGCTACTCAGATCACCATTATGTCATGCTTATGTTCAAGGAAAATTAACTCTATGTTGACCATTTTTCAATTGTTTCCTAACTCAGTTTGCCAACCTTCTCATTTTTCAAGGCACTTTCAGTGTTAACAAGTATCTTTCTTATACACTCATGTCAGTGTGGAAGGTCTTCATTTACTTCTTACTGAAATTTTTACTCTCATCAACTACAACGCATTGAGCATCAAACCTAGAGTAGAAATGTGACCATATTTTCATTATTGATAGGTGACCTTGTCCTCAATAGAGACATTTATTATTGGTCATTCATTGAATGATCTCCTTTTTGTTCGATGTCAACACATATATTCACACATTGGAACTTTTCCAACAAGGTACTTTTTCCCACTTGCATGCGGAATTCAACAATGTAGTTGATATGTTGTCAAAGGAAGGTATTTCAATGAATCTGGGCTAATTTTCGATCTACAAGCAAGGGTGCCACATAAATTCCAATTTTTTCCCTTGGAGTTTATGGGTAGATCCACTCTTTTAGTTTTTTTTTTTTTTTTTGCATGACAATACCAAGGTTTTCCAACCCACTTTTTCTGGGGGTTATAAATTTGCCTACTTGATGATGGTTCTTTGTCACACAATTAATTTTATTATGTTTTTTTGGTGAGTCTCCTAGCACCTGGGTTAGTGATTTTTTTTGGCATGAATAAGAATTGGTTTGTGTAAGTAATATTTGTAAAGATGGATATAATGTATTAGTGTTTAGATACCATGGGGTTAAATGCTAGAAGATGCATATATGTTAATCTATATTGATGTAAACATGGTTTTTTCTTAATGAAAACATGTTTGATTTTTCTTTCCTAGAAAATATTCACACAATGGGATTTGTTCAATGCATTGGGTTTCATTTGCACCATTAGTGGGATTCCTCAATTCTATCAATGTCTTTCATTATTGGTTGTTTGTTATAGGGTCTTCTCTATTGTTATTTCATTTGCTGCATGCAAGAGACACACTTGGCATTGGTCTTAACAATTCTTCATTTGATTCCCTCCAAATAATGGGCCATATAGTTTCATTCATGTCAATTGATGGGAGATGCCTTAATACCCTCCTTCCATTACATTTTTTTCCATCAACTTGAACTCATTTTATCTAGGAACAAGATCTCGAGTCTTATTTATTACCTTGAGGTTTGTTGCCATTAGTGGTAGATTCAATCACTATTGACAGTGGGAATACATCATGTCCCTTGATTGATAGATGCTATAAGTGTTTGAATTCATCCCAATCATTTGCACTTGTTATAATGTACATAGTACCTTGACTCCCATTATCATCAATGGTGGGATGTCTCATATTAGTGATATACATCAATGACTAGTAAACAAATGATTACTCTTGTGTTTGAATTCAACTCATTTATTCGCATGGCATAATTTTGTACTTGCAGTATTTGGTTTGAAGACCTCGGTTCAATCTGTGAAAACATCTTTTTTTGAGTGGAAACATCATCAATTCATGTTGGTAATATGCTCTTTGTTAATTTTCTCTCCATTCTAGTAATATCTTTAATGATGTTGCTCGAGTTGTTGGAAATTACCACTCTTACTCACATGATTTTGGTACATCATGGAGGATTAATTTGTTCATTCCTTTGCTCCATATACCCTCCTAGTACTTTATATATATTGAGATGTAGCTCCATTGTATATTTCTCATGGCTACGGTCTTTTGACATGGTCCATTGTGTATTTTTTCATGGCCATGCTTATCACTCTTTATGCATATTTAATAGATCTACAAAGTACTTGATTTGGTGGCCGTGATTTTCTATCTCTATGCATTGGTATGTCTACCTTAGGAAATGAGTTATCTTGATTTGGTTTCTTTTTGGAGGTGGTACTTTTGTCTATTATTTGGTGAACTCTTCTTGGGTCCACTTAACATGCCCTCCTCGATTAACCCCACTTGACAAGATTAATATTCAAGAGTAATCATACTTAAGAATTACTTTTTTTTTGGTTGATTGGAGTAGATATACTCAAAAATAAACATAAATGCATATATATATAGTTTATTAATAAATTGAAGGATGATTACAATGAATGAGGGCTCATGCTTAAATACAGCCCAAGATCCATTTACATGAGGGGCATGATCTTTTACCGTACCCCTTAGTCTAAAAATGGAGTTAATTAAGCTAGAATAATTGTATACATAACATTGCCTCCCTCTCAAAAGAATGCTTTTTCCTCAAAGCATGCATAACAATAGGTGTTGTTGATGAAATGACTTTTCCTCAAAACATGCATAACAATGGGTGTTGTTGATGAAATGCTTTTGTCTCCTAATAATCTTGTTCTTCTGGTAAGTTCTTCCACTCGATCAGGTATTCTTTCATTACTCGAGATCACAACTTCCTTTCCCTGGTGGTAACAATTCATTTTGGTTCTAATATGAACTTGTCTTCATCATCTAATATCAGAAGCATTGTCTGTGCTGATTAGTGTTTGCCCACTTCCCTTTTAAGACAACATACATAGAAAACATTGTCTATTCGACTATTATCCAGAAGGCTTAAGTTGTATGTTACTTGGACGATCTTTTGTTAATATAATATGGTCCATAAAACTTTGGTGCCAATTTGTTTTTTCCTTTTTTCTTTAGGGACAATTGCTTGTAAGGCTCAAGTTTAACAAATACCCATTCTCAACCTTCAAATTATCTCTTTGTTATGTGTCAGTCGGCTTGTTGCTTCATTCGATTTCTTAGAATATTATATTTTATTTTAATGTTTGAAAGAATTTTTGGGTTTCTTCTAACTGCTCTTGAACTACTGTAACTATTGTCTCAGAAATGTCCAATTCCTTCCATTTAGGAGGTTCATATCTATACGCAGCTTGAAATTGTGTCATCTTTGTGGAAGTGTGATAAATTGAATTTTACCACCATTGAGCGAGACGTAACCACTGATCCCACTTATTTTTTTTTTCTATTGCATAACAACAAAGGTAAGCTTATAAGCACTTATTGACAGTTTCTGTTTGACCGTGTGTTTGAGGATGATATGCAAAACTCATGTTGAGGTATATCCCAATATGTTTGAAAATCTCCTTTCAAAAATTCCCTTTAAACTTGGGATCTCTATCACTAACAATGAATATAGGAAATTCATTTAATTTGTAGACATTCTTGCAAAATATCTCGATGATCTCTTTTGTTGAATTTGATTTCTTTATTCTTATGAAGTGTGCATACTTTGTGAGTTTTCCTACTACTACAAGAATTTTATCTTTCTCTTCTGACATGGGTTATCCTTCAATAAAATCCATTGATATTTCTTCCCATTTTTGGTTTGGGATATTTAAGGGGTGGACCAAACCTTGGTTTATAATGTTCTCACCTTTATTACGCAGACACTGATCATATTTTGCTACATATTTTTTAATATCATTATTCATAACCTTCTAGAAGAATGATTGACGTGCATTATAGTAGGTTTTAAAGAAACCTATATGTCCGGTTGACAGTGAATCATGGGTCTCTTTGAGAACCTTGAATTTAAATTTGGAATTTGGACTTAGGTAAATCCTTTGCTTGTACCACAAAATACTGTTTTTCCATTCAAATTTTGAATTACGAGGCTTATTGATTATAGCACTTGTTTCTATATAATTTGCATACTCACTTCAGATTTCATTAAGCCATTATGGGATTATAGCTGAGACTACAAACAAGGATGTTCCTTCATCTTTTCTAGAGAGAGCATCTACCGCCACATTGTCCTTTCCCTTTTTATCTAATATATACACATCAAACGCAACAATTTTTTCAATCCATTTTTATTGTTCTTCAAAGAGTGTTTTCTGTTGGAGGATGTACTAGAGACTGTTATGGTATGTTCCTATGGAGAACTTACTTCCCAAAAGATATTGTCTCCAATTGACTAGTTTGTGCACAATCGCAAGAATTTCTTTGTTGTTTGTAGACTTAAGATGTTCCCTCTTATTGAGCTTCTTGTTTTCAAAAACTATTGAATGACCATATTGCATCAATATTACCAAAAATTGAAGCATCACATTTGATTATAAATAGTTTTGAAAAAACAATAGTTACTAATACAAGTGCTTTAGACATAAAAAAAAATTAAGTCTTCGAAACACTTTTCTGCTTCCTCATCCCAACAAAATGAATTTTCTTTAGAAGGTTTGTTAGAGGAGTAGTTACATGGGCATAGTATTTAATAAACCTTTGATAATATCCAGTTAACCCTAAGAACCCCTTAACTTGGATATGTTAATTGGTTTGGGCCACTCTCTTATAGCCTTGATTTTACTAGGATCTACTTTTACTCCTTCCTTGGATATTATATCTCTGAGATATTCTACTTCCTCTTTCATGAAAGTGCACTTGCATTTCTTGGCATAAAATTGATACTCTTCTAATACAGTGAGAACTTGCTCTAAATGTTGTAGATGCCCCTTCCATGTTTTACTATAAATTAGAATATCATTAAAGGACACTAACACAAAATTCCTTAAATATGGATGGACTATCTCATTCATGGTGGTTTGGAATGTTGTTGGAGCATTAGTTAGACCAAAAGGCATTAGCTTAAACTCATAGTGACCTTCATGCGTATGGAACACAATTTTTGCTATGTCTTCCAACCTTATCCTTATTTGGTAGTACCCTGATCTCAAATCTAATTTTGAGAAGTATGTAGCTCTATGTAGTTCATCCAGTGTTTCATCAATAGACGAAATTGGAAACTTGTTCTTAATTGCTATCTTGTTTAGCCCTCAGTAATCTATGCATAACATAAACGATCGATCTTTTTTTCGAACTAATACAACTAGAGCAGCATATGGACTTCTATTTTTTGCGATAGTGCCACATTTTAAAATATTTTGGACTAACCTCTCAATTTCAGTTTTTTGATGATGTGGATATCGATATGATTTGATGTTGATGGGATTTGATCCTAATTTGACTTTGATTGTATGTTCAATTTCTCTTTTAGGAGGCAATTTCATTGGAAGGTCTTGGAACACCTTCTCGTGCTTTTGAATTAGTTCTTGAACTTCAGGTGACTCTTTGTTAATCATTTTCATTTATAATTGATTCTCAGGTCATTGGAACCCATATCACTTGTATTTCTTCGATTTCCATTTAAATTTTATAAATTGTTTTTGATGATTGGTAGAGTAAGTGCCTAGGATTTGTAGTCGTTGGATCCCTAGGACCACATCAACTCCTCCTAATGCTACAATGTAGAACGGAGATTCTACATTATAGCCTTGACTCTGTAATTTGAATTTATGGTATTTCCCTTCTTTTTCAATTTTCTTACCGTCAACTACCATAACCTTCATGTTGGGCATATGAAATGTGAAAATGTTGATCCTTTTCGCCATAGTTGAGTCCAAATATTTGTGGGTGCTATCGGTATCGATTAGAACCATTACATTGCTTTTTTATATGACGTTTTAACTTTAATGTTTGGGTCTGTGATATACCTATCAGGCTGATAATGACACTTGCAGAATATTCTCACTATCCGGTTCTGGAGAAAATTGTGGAGAATCTTCGATTTCTTCTACGTCTGATTCTTCACTGTCTAAATCATTAGTGGTTTCACACTTATACAAGTTCTTCGTTTCTTTTCCTTAGCACATATATGTTTAGGGTCCCATTTTTCACCACAACGTTTACACTTGCCTTCGTTCATTATTTGAATTTCCAAGTTAGTTTTTTCTCCTTCACAGAGATGTGGTGGAACATATATTGTGTTATCCGTGTTCGTAGTTTGGGGAAATCTTCATCTCGAATATACTCTTTCAACTTTTGGCTACTGCATCTTTTCATGGTTCTTTTCAACAACTTTTTCCTATAGTCTAGGTACTCATGTAACTAAAGTTTCCCATTCTCTGGTGTATTTGTCCACATCTTTTTATTGCAGTCTAGTGAGTGTTGAGAAGAACTCGTCTTACTTGACACCTTCAAACCTATCAAAGAATGAATTTTTGAATTTCTTCCAACTGATAGCAAGTGTCATCTTCTTCCACCACATATACTAATTATATGCTTATCCTTCCATTTGCATGGACACATGCCTGATCTTTTTGTCATCATTGTCAATACCGTAAATCTTGAAATATTCTTCTGCTTTATTGAACCATGCAACATTGCACTTCTCATTACCATCAAATTTGGAGAGCTCAAGTTTTCCTCTTCGTTGATATGTAGCAACTACTGGAGTGAAGAAGGGGAATTGATTCACGAGCTGCATATTTGAGTATTGATTCCATAGCCACATATTTTGAAAATTCGTGTTACTATTTTGTTGATGGAGTATGGACGATGCTTTTGGAGACTCATGTTTCTCATGTGAGTCTGATGAGTTTGATGTATTTGGATAATTGAAATGTTGAGTAGCTTCATTATTTTGGGGTATTTGATTGGGTGTAATCTTCAACTTGTCACAAATACAGGTCAACATTACCATTACTTGATTATGATTTAGATCCACCTTATTTGAAAGGATTGCATGATCCTTTTTAAATTCGTTACAGTTTTTCATGAGCTGACTCTCTATTGTCTTTATTGTATCCTTTAGCTCCTCGATTTTTTCGCCATGTCCGGTCACCTTAGTCTCAAGATCTATCAATATTTTATTAAAATAAGTCTTTGACATTGATGAAGACATTGAGCAGGTATGAGGTGGAGTATACTTATCCAGCATAACAAATTTTCTTAACTTGACCTAATTTATTTATTATTTTTAAATAATATATATACATATACATATACATATACATATACATATCTATATCTATATCTATATCTATATATATATATATATATATATATATATATATATATATATATATATATATATATATATATATATATATATATATATATATATATATATATTATATATATATATATATTATATATATCTATATATATATTATATATATATATATATATATATATATATATATATATATTATGTTAGTATTTTTTTAAATAATATATATCTACATATATTAATCTATATCACTTAAAATTATACAATATAGTGTGTAACTATAAAGTTATAATTTATTAAGTCTTCCCTACAAAATGAATTTAATCACACCACAGAAAATTTAAAAGTTAATATATATAATATAGCATATAACTGATAGTTATATACTTATCGAGATAAAAGGAAATAACTCAGTTTGAACCTGAAGCTCCACGACTAATAACCTTTCAATGTTGGTTTTTGACTTGCTCTTTGAATTGAAGGCGGTTGTTAATGGGAACTAGTGGAGTGGTGTCAGGTTGACAAGATACAATGGAATGGTCAGAAGAGACACGATTTGGGGAACGGTGCGGGGTTGTGGACAAATGAAAGTCGTGTTGGTGGAGTGGTGCCAGCAGCCCACGTAGGAGTCACAAGCAATGGACAGGGAAGACAACAGTGTTTCAAGTAGGAAGGAAAGATGGAAGATGACGTGTAGGATGGTCGAAGGGACTAAGACAGATGGCGGTAATGTAAAATGCGGTGGAAATGTAAGCGGCGACACAGGTGGGGGTTACGATTTGATGGCTATGAAGAAACAAGGTGGCTAAAGATTCAATGGCGTTGGTGGTTGGAAACATCTACAGAGAATGGTGGTGGATGGAAGGAATATGAATCGAACACAAAAGTTTGTGTGTTTGCAGGCATCGACTACTCTGATACCAGATGGAGTAGACAGACTCAGCAATATATATATATATATATATATATAAAATTGATGGATGATTATAATGAATGAGGCCTCAGGCTTACATATAGCCTAAGATCCATTTACATGAGGGGCATGATCATGCCCCTCAGTCTAAAAAACAAAGTTAGTTAAGTTAGAATAATTGTATACATAACATTGATGGCATTGGCTAAATTTGGGTGATGTTTTACCTAATACTATGAATTTCCTTTACTCTAGTCTCAAGGAATTTGACCTTACAATTATGGTAGATGTAGTGAAGATAGATCAAGACATTTGCACTATTGTTAATAACTATTTGAAAGGTGAAAGCATTCATGTTGTAATATTGTTTTTTACACAATCTACACCTATGTCACTTAAAATTCTCAATCTGCAAAAAAAATTGATTCACGTTTCTTTATCGAAGGGCCAACCTATTAATTCCAATCAAAGAAAATGGTTTTTGGGGGAAGCGAACTTGAGTTTATCTATAGAGATAGGAATATTTTTAAACTTAAAATTAAGTTCCTAGAGTCAATCCATAACCAAATGAAGATCCACAGTGCACCCTTGGTTCAATTTTTGGGAAAGGGAATTCAAGTTAAAGTGACTCAAAATTCTAGGTGGGGCAATCAATATATCATCTATATTATGTTGGCATGTGGGACCAATATGTGCGGCTTAGTGCTAAAAGTGGTGAGAAATGTTCTCATAACCAATTGTTAGATGTGAAGTTCAATATGTTTATCTTTCTTAGAAATCTAAGGGTAAATTCAAGGACTCATCCTTTATAACACCATCCACTTCAACAGTTTTTTTCATGGGAGCTGATATTAAGAGACATTTACAATTTTATTCATGGGAGTTGATATTAAGAGACATTTACAATTGCATTGTGTTTATAGTTACTTAAAATTTAGTGAAGTTGTCAATCCTACAACATTTAAATTGGGCATGTTTATTGCTTCGTTGCAAGTTCATGAATTTTTTCTTTTCACTTGTTTGTTGGAAGAAAGGATTAGTCTGGTTGAGCTAAAATAAGATCTAAAATAAAGTAAACACTCTTTTCTAGCATATTGAAATACAAAGTAGACATATAGGTTGTAGGGATTGTGTGTGGATAGGTGCAAATATGGCAAATGGGAATCATTAAATGGGGTTCACATGCAAGTTGAAACCTTGCTATAGCATGATCATTTCCCTCTCTACTCTATATTAAACAAATCAACAAGTGCACTTAGAAAAATGATCTTCTTACAAAATGAGCCTATCGAGTGCAGGCATTGAACTTGAAGGAATTGTGGAGGAAATGGTGGTAGCAATAACATTATTGTTATCTTCAGCAATATCTTGGTTGCATTGGGGACTAAACTTTTAATTGTTGTTTCATTGGATGCATAAGTGGAAGGTAATAAGCCTTTGTCATTGTGTTCCTCTCTCACTTTCTTTAGCCATTGTTCTGGACAAATGGAAGGCCCCACTGTTTTACTAGGAGTTTTTATTAAAATGGAGTTGAACCCCTATAAAACTTCCATTCCAATACAAATTACATAATTTATAATAATTCTTTTGTTAACCCTTGAACCCTTAGCACCACTTTATATCACAATATTTCCTCAAAAGAAGAATTGATACTATTGCTTGACATGATTATGCAATGGAAATGGAAAATTTAAAAATAAGAGAGGAGACATTACATATCCAAAGTTATCTTCAATCATTTGGGTGTGGGGACATTACATATCCATTTTAGATGCATGTTCGTCTCGAGAAGCTCTTTAGTCTTCAAAATCTTACAAAAAACCAATCTAGATCAATGTGCCTTCTTTCTACTTCTCTGGAACATGGCTTTAACATTGGCTAATGGGTCTAGCTATTGAATAGAATTATAACTATACATTTCACTCTGATCTTTGACTTGCTTGTTCATGCAATGAAAAAATCTGCTCATTGATTCTTAGTTTTGAGCAATCTCCAGATTTGAACTCTACAATTAATAACCATTCCCATCTCTTTCAAACTTGGATATGGTCAATATTGGTAATCAATGAAACCAAGTCAAATGTTGATCTTGTTCTTTAGCATGACCCAAACAAGCTATGCCATCAACTAAAAATTCAATAAAAGGTCACGTGAGAACTTGCTTTGCTACAACCAATTACATCTTAGCATGGAAAAAATTCTCTAGGACCGTGTCAATTGAATGACAATGTTGCATACCCCTACATGGTGCTTGTAGGTGACTTTATAACTAGTAATCTAGTTTATATATTGATGAGTCATTCTTCAACTAGCTTGCAATAAAAGAAATGTCAAACCATCTCTGAAATCCTTCTCTTCTCTCTCATACTTCCATTGAACAACTACTTGCTTCATTGGTGAGGCTGACCTCCTCTACTACTACAACTCCTTGGATAGCTTCTACTCCTTGGGATGGAGATGCAAGGAATTCTTGATCATCTTTACTCCACTCTTCACACTCTCCTCTTGGTTGTGTGGTTTCTAAGGTGAATATTTAATGAAGTCATTAACACTTTGCTTCCCAATGACCACTCAACTTGTAGTGGTGGAAAAAATTATTTCCTTTTCCAGTAGAATCTTATTCATGCTTTTTGTAACTCTATTTTGATGAAATACAAACGTTATTTGTATTAATGAATTAGATGAATCTTGACCATTGATCTCAAGTGAGGTGCGATCTAATCTTAACCGATTATCACTTTGGAAATTAGGGTTATGGATTCAGTCAACAACTCAAGCTTATAAAAGCTAGGCTAGGTAAAGGAGGAAGACACACAAGAGACATTAATAACTTGAGACATAAAGGACTATGACTTAAGGAGATATTAGCAAGGGTGAAGAAGGACTTTCATCTAGAGAGCAGCCCAAGCAAACGGAGTGCAAGTAGATTAAAACAAAATAAGAGGAGGATAACCCAACAGCTAGACAATAGGTTTTTTTTACGAACAGTTTGCCCAATTTTTCTATAGCTTGTAATTTTCTCAGCGGACACATTATTTCTCAGGTTAGGAAAGCATTTCTAGGCTTTGATCTAATTTAATAAGAAGTTGATATGAAGGGTAGAAATTTGTGTGCATGTGTGAAATTGATGTCTACTTGCTTCTGCTGATTTGTATTTTATTAACTGTTAAAGTCCCAGATGTGCAATTTATTTAATAATCTACAGTTTAATTTAGTTTACCGAAAGGAATTTACTAAGAAATATTTTGTCTGTTTGTTGGGCTTAAGAAAATTCAACAGATGTTCTCTTCATAAGGTGAAGTAGAGCCATCAAATGGCAGGCGAAAATAATTATCATCCCAAAAATGAAAAATGTCCATATATCAGTCATCACAATCATCATCTAAATCCAATAAAATATGGTCATAAAGTAAACATGGCTGATTTCTTTCATCAACATTAGCATTGGAATTTTTTAAGTCCAATAGGTTTTGAGAATAAAAATTTTCATGGCTATAACATAGAGGATATTGATCGAAAGCACAACCTATAATATACCAAATGAAACCTATGAAAATCCTATATCCAACGTTGTTGATATGATGGCAATCTAAGAAAACTATCACAAGATATCAGCGCCACGGTCTATTCAGTTGTCATGAAACAACCCTGAAATATCTGATTTCATATTAGTGATATCTTGACCTCCCGAACTCCAATTGAGATGATTATTTTCTTTTGAAATCAGAAGTTCTTTTGAGAGGAACTCAAATATCAATTGTTTTTGTCAAATTTTACAGCAAAGTTACAGAAATTGATCGAAGTGTTGCAACCCTCTTTTTTTTTGTTCCTCTGAAAACCTGTAAAATAGAAAAAAATTATGCCCCATTTGTGGACCAAAAAAGTGCTTTGATACAAACTGCTAAGCACCTAAACATATTTTATTATTCCCCTTAGGTACCCCATATTATCCTCCTAGGTACACTAGAAAACAAATCAAAAAGGGAAGAGCACAATTTGAATTTATGTCATTCTAACACATATACAGGTAACGCAGACATGTTATCAATGAAAGCATTAAAGATGTAGGAAGGCAAAATGAAAATAAAAGAAGTGGAGGGGCATGCATATCTCTCTCTATATGTTCCTAAAAGACAGATTCGAATGGAGAGTTGTGTTGGGTGTAGCTGGATTATTTTTAGTTTCTTCAGATTCTATTATATTTTTTTATAGTGACAGTCTTTAGACTTGGCTGGAAGATGTTGTTAATGGTGGATAATACATAGTATTATGGAGATATGTAAGTTATAGAACTCTTTTTGTCGTTTGAGGGTTTTGAACAAACACAAGCTATGCATATTTGATTTCTACTTTAAATATCAACATATGTTTTTTTATTCTTTGAAAGAATACATTGTTATATCTCCTTAATAGGGAAAAAATAATTTTTCCAATGACACAGAAAAAGTAAAAGTAGACACATTAGAAATATATAAAAGAAGAAACACTCTTTAACTAAAAGAAGCTATAGCTAGTTGTAGGTTGTTAAAGGATTCAATACTTACCAATGACATAGAAAAAGTAAAATCGGAAACTTTACAAAATATATAAAAGAAGAAACCCTCTTTAACTAAAAGAAGCTATAGCAAGCTGTAGGTTGTTAAAGGACTGAGTACTTCTAATTTTGGTGTCACCAGAAATTAGTTTACGACTTTATTTCATTCTCCATTTTTCCATATTGGTCCTCACTAGATGATAATGTTACAGGTGTATTCTTATAGTAAATATTAAATAGCATTAATAGAAAAGTTATCTAAATGCTTAGTGGGACGTTACCACCTAATGCATGGTTGTATTTAATATTGTGGCAATGCTAGAATAAACCCCATGAAAACACTTTATTCGGTTAAGACACATCTAAGTTTAGTGTTAATCCATTTGTCAAGGTTAATGTTGATGCAATGCAAATATTTACAATCCCATATTGTGGTTCATGCCTACTTGTATTGGGCAGTTGAGGTGGGACAACACATGAAATCTCTCTGGTTTAGTTATATGGGTTGTTGCATGTCAGCATCATGTTTAGCATGCCTATCATCAAAGGAGATAATTTGTGCTTGATATGCCTATGAAGTCCACTTCATAGATATGGTATGGTTGAGTTATCGTGCGTTATGAGTCCAACTGTTATGGACTCAAAGATGGCACTACCATGCCAATTACTATCACTGTAAAATCCAAGCCAAAACCAGCTAAGTTGATCTACAACAAACTGATATCTCTATAACAACATGTTGATCTCTAATACATAAAAATTTGTTCTTGAAATAACAACATTATGATAGCAGTTGTAGATTGAGCTACAACAACAATAATTTTTACCATGCAAAACACAAATTTAGAGCACTGGTCTGGTTTTACGTTAACTTAAAATTATCGTAACAAGCATTGCAAAAGAAATTATAGAACCTGGGAAGTGTGGCAGTGAACAAGATTACCGAAATCTTCAAAAAACATTATTGATAAAATAAACTCTTTAACTGATTGTAAAAAAAATCTTAAAAGTAATTGGGATTTTTTGCTGCTGCGGACGCACCTGAGCGGATCCTGAACTGAGCGCGCCTGCCTCCTGCAACTGCACCAGCATGGATCCTCCAGATCCTCCCTGTGGGGATCCGGATCTGCAACGGGATTTCTCCAATCTGGTGAGATCTCTTCCTCAGCAACGAATCCGACCAACAACAACTAAGTTTGTTAAAAAGCTTGATGTAATACAGGAAGTGCAACTTCCGCCTGCAATCCCTCACATGGCAGCCCTTTCTCTTGCAGAGAAAGGGCTTATTGGGCAGTTCACAGGACTTTGGCCATCGCCTAAAATAGTGCAAAGGTGGGTTGAAAGAAATTGGTCGGACAAGACTCAGGGCAAAATATCCATTAGATTCTATGGCAGAGGATACTACACATTTCATTTTGAAACAAAGGAAGACAAAGATTTAATATTCAAGAACGGACCATATTTTATGGATTCCAGGGGCCTCTACCTCAACAAATGGACCCCGGATTTTGATCCAGAACTAGACATCCCGAATGCTGTTCCAGTTTGGGTGCGGTTGCCCCATCTCCCTCTTCACTGTTGGGGGGATGACTCTGTCAAAGAAATAGGTAACGCAGTTGGAAAATACATAGATCACAGTGAACCAAAAGACAACATGCAGGCGTGCACAAGGATATGTGTAGAAGTTGACTTAGGCCAAGGACTTCCGGAGGCGATCAAGTTGAAAGTTGATGAATGGAGCCACATTCAGCAACTAGACTACGAACAGATACCCTTCAAATGCAAGGTATTTCATGAATACGGACACTTTGCAAATAGATGTGCAAAAATTGTCAATGTTGATAACGATGAACAGGAAGGCCATTAGGAACCTGTGAAAAAGAAAAAGTCAACAGTTCCTCATAAACCCCCTCCGGATTCTGATGTCCCTGGAACCTCCAACCCTCGACCTTCAACCCCTCCCTCTCTAAACCTTGACCCTCCAATCCCCCCTTCTTCCAACCCCTTCTTGGTCCTCTCTAAGACGGAGCTTGGCCCGGAAATGCATTCCTCTGATCCCCCTCCCCAATCCTCTCCCCCCTCCATGCAACCCCCTCCTAATCCACCCTCTTCAAGAACCACCAGAAACTCTTCAAAGGATCATGGAGCACCAAGTGATCTTCAGAAAAAACCAGGACCTGGAAGAAAAACAGCTAAGCAGTAAAGGGATGAAAATGCACAAAAAGATATAGCTCTAGGCACACAAACCCCAATAGAGAGCTTCATCCTCGGACCCCAGGAAAAAGAAAAAAGTAGTAAGGGACATGAGAGGCGAGCACCTCTCCACACATCAGGTAACTCATGATGAAAATGCTGTCTTGGAACAGCAGGGGATTAGGGCACCCCTCAAAGCTAGTTGCCCTTAAGGATCTAATAAACAGTGAAAATCCTAAAATCATGCTTATACAGGAAACAAAGCAAGATCAAAGGGAAATGAGCAAAGTAATAAGTCAGCAGAAGTGATTTTGTGGAAGTATAAGTGAGGCTAGAGGAGCTTCGGGTGGCATAGCAACTTTATGGGATATCAACAAATGGATATGCAGTTCTACCAACAATCAGCAAAGCTGGATCCGAACCGCTCTTGAAAGTAGAACAGGTGGCCAATCAATAATTGTGTATAATGTGTATGCTCCAAATCAGTATAGAGAAAAGGAGATCTGCTGGGACACCCTGACAGCAAATATAGAAATGGATCGAAACACCAATCTCATTTTAGCTGGTGACTTTAACCTGGTGCTGCACGCAAATGAAAAAAGAGGAGGTAACTTCACTTCTGATCCCTTCAGAAGCCGATTGGAGGTAGTTATTCAGGACCATGATCTAGTAGACATTAGACCCAAAAATCGAAGATACACCTGGAGCAACAGGCGTATTGGCTCCAGCAACATCATGGAACGACTTGATCGCTTTCTTATCAGCATAGACTTCCTCTCCACCTTTTCAACAGGATACTCAAACATCCTCAATGTGTCGGCCTCTGATCATTACCCGGTAACGCTAAATCTCCAACTCCATTGTCCTCTCGGACCCATCCCATTCAAATACAGCGCAGTTTGGAATCGGTCTCCAGCGGCAAAAGAAGTGGTGTATGCGGCCTGGACTCAACATGTGGAGGGATCTCTGACCCATATCTGGGAAACAAAATTGAAAAAAGTAAGGCAGGATTTAAAGAACTGGGCAAAGAGTAATTACCAAGAGCCTGAGGAGCATAAAAATAAAATCAAACAAGAGCTGGAGGAGGTGCAGCAGAGAATTGAAACGCAAGGATTATCCCAACAGAACAAGGAACAAGAAGGCAATCTCTATGCCCAACTGCGCCAAGTTCTCAGGGAGGAAGAAACAAAGTGGAGACTGAAATCGAGGCAACTTTGGCTGCAGGAGGGAGATAAAAACACTGCATATTTCCACAACCAAGCTACAGTCAGAAAGATCAGAAACACATTGACTGATATAATGGATGATGAAAGAAATAGCTATAGCACCCAGCAGTCAATAAAAGAGGCAGCCACAAGGCACTTCAGTAAGTTATTAATTGAAGACAAAGGCGCAGAGGATTACTCAAGCATGCTCCAGCACACGCCTAAAAAAGTTAATCAAGAGATGAACAGCAAGCTCATGAAAGAAGTAGAAGAGGAGGAAGTCAGAGCATCCATTTGGAGTTTACACCCGGACAAGGCTCCAGGACCGGATGGATTCCCTATTAGCTTTTATCGGGAATATTGGACAATGATAAAGAAAGACCTCTTAAAGATGATTAGGTGGGTAATGAAAAAAGGAAAAATGGGAGGATTTACTAATTCCACTTACCTAGCCCTGATTCCAAAGGAAAATCGCCCCACCTCCTTTTCGAGATTCCGACCAATTTCATTATGTAACTAAGCTTATAAAATCATCTCAAAAATCTTAGCAACCCAGCTCAAACCCCTTCTTCCTTCTGTGATCTCTGAAAACCAAGGAGGTTTCCTCCCCAACAGGCAAATATCAGATTCTATCCTGCTTGTACAAGAAGCCATTCACTCGAGCTTCTCTAGGAAGGAAAAAGGATTCGTCCTAAAGTTGGACCTTGCAAATGCCTTTGATAGAGTAAGGCACTCCTATCTCTTTGTTGTCCTTCATAAAATGGGATTCGATCCCTCCTTCACCAACATGATTGCTGCATGCATAACTGGTCCCTGGATATCTCCCTTGATAAATGGGAGACCATGTTCAGCCTTCCAATCTTCTCGTGGTCTCAAACAAGGTTGTCCGCTTTCACCCTATCTGTTTATCCTCATGGCTGAATCATTCAGTCAAGCATTGGATCACAACCGAAGAGTAGGTCCCATAACAGGCATCAAGATTGAACAAGGAGCTAAGAACATCAATCACTCACAGTTTGCGGACGACACTCTGCTGATAGGAGGAGCCTCAGCAACAATAGCAAGGAGATTTAAAAAGCTCTTGGACCAATTTATGGATTACTCAGGAGGGAAAGTCAATCAAGCAAAGAGTTTCATCTATGGATGGAACGCAGCAAATCATATCATTCACAGCATTGCAAGCATTTTTGGAGTCCCCAGCAAACTAACTTGGAATCACTTCTCCTATTTAGGAATGCCAGTTATTCTGGGACCTCTAAAAGCTGACACTTGGAACGAGATACTTGACAAAATAGAGAGGAAAGTGCAATAATGGGGCACAATGTGGTTGAGCCCAGCAGGGTGGCTAGTGCTTCTAAAATCAGGTATCACATCTCTCCCTTTATATCGTTTTTCCTTATATCATGCTCCTGCTATCTTCCATCAAAAAATGGAAAGGATTCTTAGACGCTTCCTCTAGCAAGGAGGGAAGACAGCTAAAAATAAATTCAACCTAGTGGGATGGAAGAGCATAATCCAGGCACAGGAAAAAGGTGGATTGGGCATCAAGTCCCCAAAATTTCTTAACTTGGCTCTAGGAGCAAAAATAGTGTGGAGACTGATCACAGGTCCAACAGCGTGGTGGAAGAAAGTTCTGGAGTTAAATACTTAAATTGCACAAGGCAGCAGCTCCTGGACTCTAATATACCAAACAGAGACTGTACAAAAATTTGGCAACTATGTAAGAAGGTAATCCCCTTTATGCGACAAAACATCTCTAAAGTCCCAGGAGGGGGAAGCAGCATTAACTTCTCCAATGACAAAATTCTAGGGCAGCAACCTTTGGGATCCAAAGTAGAGGTAATCCCGATAGTAACTTGGCTCAACAACAAAGGCCTTTATCATCTTTCACAAATAGCAAAATGGGACGCCCACACACGCACATGGATAGGTTGGCACTTTCCGGAACCTCCCAATATGCTAGAAGACATCCTCAATACTCTAAAGAAGTTTCTTCACAGCAAAGCCCCGGTTCAAGAAGGCAGCAAGGATGGGTATCGATGGGACCCAACAGGTACCCATTACACAGTTAAAGCTGGGCACCAATATCTCTGTGACAGCACCTATCAAACGGAAACTTGGAACCAATGGAAACTGGTGTGGAAAGCAGAAGCACCACCCAAAGTCAAATTTTTTATTTGGCTGCTCCTAAGAGGGAAAACTCTGACAGCGGAGAATCTGAGAAAGAGAGGCATTCTGGGCCCATCCAGGTGTCCAAACTATTGCAGATCAGAGGAAACTATGCAGCACCTATTTTTAGAATGCCCGATGGCAGAAGAGTGTTGGAAGAGGATGGCCTCAATTGGAGAGTCAACCTGGGCAGCTCAGAGCACCATAGGAGAAATGATCCATCATTGGAGGAAGAAATGTCCATGGAAGGAAAAAAGAAGCCAATTGGCGCAAAGAGTATGGAACACTATACCATACACTCTCCTTTGGTGCATTTGGCTAGCAAGAAATGGCAAAGTTTTTCAGGATAAGGGACTCTGCATTAGAAAAATTTGTCACAAAGCTAAAATGCTGGCCATTGAAGCAATCACAAATAATACTAGAGGCAGGATAGATGCAACAAACTACAGTGTAGAAGAGAGGAATTTCCTCAGCTACGCCCTGGAGAATATACCTAAAGCACAAGAAACTAACAGGCAAAGGAAAAAGGTCAGAGAAGAAAACAGGGGCTGGAAACTGAGGCTAAAGGAAGAGGAATCCACTAAATGGTTGAGCAATTGCAATAGGTTCTATTTATTTTTTGATGGCGCAGCTAAATCTAATCCGGGATTGGCAGGTGCAGGAGGCCTCATTTGAAACGCAAATGGGGAATGTATCCTTAGTTTCGAATGGGGGCTAGGAGAAAATTCCAATAACAGAGCAGAAGGATTGGCTCTGTTCCAGGGGCTCACTCAGTTAATAAAACTTGGGATCATGAAGGCAAATGTATTTGGGGATTCATCCATAATCATCCGTCTTATGGTATATCACCAAAGCTCTCCAAATATCCTTCTTCAGCAAATAAATCAGAGAAACCAAATCCTGCACGCAGCAATGGAAGAGGCCAGCTACCATCACATCCTTCGTGGCCTGAACAAGGAGGAAGATAAGTTCGCCAACAAAGCCTGCGAACACCCTATAGGACTTATGCGCTGTAACTCCAGCGTGTCATTGCACCCTTTACCATGAATACTGCAACTCCCGTCACTGATAAACGACAGTCATCATTTAGAAACAGATGGAAAGACCAGGTAATTCATGTCAACAACAGAGAAGGATGACTCGAAAGGATCCAGTTCAGAAAAGCAATCGGGAAGGGGATCCGCAGCGTGCAAAAGCATAAGGTCTCAGGCAAGCAATGTCCCTTCACAGTGATCGCCCATACCCTGCGGGAACTGCAGCTGAATTCTCGGTGCAAGCAAAATCTCGTGACTCACAGTGACTTAACCTCCCAAAGAGATCAAATAAACTCTATAAATATAGCGAATAGGATACTCCCTCTTCACATCCAACGAATCTGCCTGAGCGATACTGGGCAACTCTGTGCCTGGAACACTGAAAGGCGAAGTCATGAGCTTTAGGAGTTATTTGAGAGCCCTTTCCTAAGCACGCAGATATACTCCTTTAGTACAGTGAGGAAGCCCTCTAAGCAAGGCTACCTGAGCGATATTTGTCATTCTTGTGTCTGGAACAGCGAAAGGAGGAGCAGTGAGATAAAGGATTTATTGGAGCTAATGGAGCGATCAGAAGACTGCCTCCATTGCAGAGACCTTCAGGCGGATTTTGATGAGCTGAGGTCGCAGCAGCGTATTATGCAGGACCAAATCAAGAGTCTGGAGACAAGATCGGAAGACCAATACAGGATACTGAATGAGAAATACAGGACAAAGATCAATCTCTTCCTGTACAAAGCATCATCTCTTTCAGAACAGTTCAGAAATCTGGCAAACCGATGCAGCCACGCAGAGGAGTCGATCCAAATTTTACAGTACATGCTGGACAAAAAGAACAAAGAAGCTCCCACCTCCTCTAGCGCAAAGCAGGTGGAACCAGACCCAAACCCAGAAGAATCCACGGCTAGGCAGATTAGTCACATAGATATAGATTAAATATGCTTTGCAGTTGTAAATTTTGGTCTTTACAGTTTATTAGGATCAACAGCAGCCTAGGAAGTTTTAGAAGCAGAACTACTAGAACTAGGATCAAGGAAGAGTCCCATTTTGTAATTCCTTTGATCCAAGTCACTCAGAAATTACTGTTTGTATGGAGTACTGACTCCTTTTTTCAGCTTATAATATAGCAACCGAACTTTTTCTAAAAAAAAAAAAAAAAAAAATCTTTAACTGTATATAAGACAGTAACACTTTCCTAAGAACCTATCCTCACAGGCTCAGGCCCAAGCAGACCCCATACAAGCAATCACCCAAGATATCCCTACTCTAAATCATGACCTTTTTTATAATGAAAAATCTCACTTTTGCTTCACTATCTTTCTCAACTTGACCAATTGAAACTATCTTAAAAAAACATTGGCAACAAAGATGGCATGATTAGTGTTGGATAGGTGAAATTTTGAATTTATTAAAATGTTGAATCTCATCATTAACCTTCATACCATTTCGAAAAAAGGGTCCTAAAGATCAACCAAGTGATGAGGGGCAAAAGGTAGCAAATTTGAACTATTATAAGAATGGTTGCTAACTCCCTACCAAGTTTTCCAAATCTGAGGTTTCTGATTTTGATCCATTTGGCTTCTAGCATGCTTCTTGCCAACATCCCAAGGGGAAAAGCAATTATGCAACAGATCCTCTTAAATGTGCACACCTTACTATAGATTTTGCATTGAAAAATGAAAATTATATAAAGAAAACAACAAGAAAGCATTTACAAATAGTTTAAACCCTATAAGACCAAACATATAAATAGCTCCCATCCCTCCTCTATCTAGGGAGTCATCTAGTCTGCTTCTTTCGCTAGAGATAAGGTTCCATCCAAAACAAGTGGCTATTTGGAAGGCACTATGTAACAAAATTTTGACAAACTTCCTATGAATGTAGGACCAAGGATAAGTGAGCAGCCAAACACATTGGGATGACGAAATGTGCCAATGAATTTTTGCCTAGTCAATCATGCACCAAAAGTTGTGTTTTAGATTAGTGGCTAGGGTTCTACTTTACAAGAGGCATGAGTGAAATGGATCGCATTCCATTACCACTAGGAATGGTGTTTGATACCAATAGCAGTAGTAAAAGTCATTACCACACACTATTTTCCCAAGCAAAGAAACAAAGACCATTAACAAAGCACAGAGAGAGTGTGCATACTAGTGTCCAATTTTTAGCTTGGATTTGAAATGTGTTAATTTCGGCTAAGTCTCATAGATATAGAAGATATGGAAACAATCATATCATGCTACTGTAGAAACACATAAAATTTTAAGGTACCTATATTTGCGATTTGAATATTTCCTTTTACAAGTTAACCATGATTCAAACAATCATAATTTCACATCTATCCCATTGTAGGAATTTACAGGGTAAGTTCCTCAGTCAAAACACCAAAGGACATCGCTCACAAACATATCACAGATCAATACACCAGTATTCTTGACATGATTAAAACCATCAAAGAGGGAAACAGTCCATGGCTTGAGCCAACATGACCACTTTAGGCAATTTATTAATAAAAGAAAGAAAATTTACATAAGCTTCTCTCATGAACAGTCACCCTAAAACCCTCCATGCTCTTTAAATAGAGATGATGGACCGATTGGGTGTTAAGCCACGGATCAAGTGTTGGTAATACTGAGGAGAGAATCAACCGTCGGATCACTTCATGTCTAGGAACATATCGTGACCGTTGGATTGTAAGTTACAAAAGTACATAGTAAAGAAACACACTTTACCTAACTCTACAC
>APFE030410461.1:27769-47124 GCA_000404065.3 Pinus taeda | reverse complement strand
TCTCCTCCAATCAAAGTCAATTATCCTCCAAAGAAAATTCACCATCAAAGAGTCTCCTCCAATCATGTGACACCACCAAAGAAGCCATGTGAGGTAAGAAAGTAGGTCAGCCTACAAATAGTCCTCAAGTTGGCCTTCTCATGAGCCTAAAGGAAGGGACAATATTCTAGATATAGAGGTTTTCCACACCACTATAACACACTCATAGAGATCTGAAATCAACGAAGTTAAGGAGGTAAGAAAATAACAAAAAAAGGATGAAGTCATGGAGACTGTAGTGCAATGAGGTAAAGGGAATCATAAGCAAAGGTTGGAGGCTGGTTTCTAGAGAAAATACAATCACATGTAAAAGAAAGGAGAATGTTTCATGCAATCATAATAGCAGATACTCACAGCTAAAAATATCTCATCATTTGGGCTAGATACATAAGCGTAAAGGGTATCCCACTCAACCGAAGTAACAAGGAAGAAAAGCAAAGGTAATAGAGCCATTCTAAATCCTATTATAGCCACACTTGCAACAAGAAGGAGGCTATCTCTGCTTTCATAACAACCCTCCCATTATAGTCACACAAGTTCATTGGTTCATGAAGAGAATTAATCATCATAAGGGAAGGGTCTCATCAAAGGTGTCTCTTCTATAGCAAGTGCAAAAAGATCTAACAATAGTTGGAAGAAGGACGAAGTGCCTGGAAATGAAGTGTCGGAAGAAAGAAGGCTAAGTTCTGAGGAACAAAGTGCAGAAAGGAGGAAGGACTTGACTTGTGCTTGGAGGAAATTCTAGTGAAGTTTCTAGGGTTTGGCATTGATCAATAAGAAGCTTTAATAAGAGAAACTTACTAAAGGGTTTTCCTCTCAAGAGAAGAGAGGTTTTGGCCCTGAAAGAGAGCCAAATACTATGTTCTTGTTCTTATTTTTTTATAGCAATTTGATGAAGTACACACAAACACTAATAATAAGAAGAAGATCAAGCTAAGATAATTGTAAAAGTGCTTCAAAAATTGTTATCAAGTCAAGAAGAATCACACTACACCTAATTTCCTTATATTCTTCAACACTTGTCTGGCTCAAACTTAGATAACAAATTTTCCAAATGTTTGGGCATTTTATGAAAATTATCCAAAAGAACGAGTGACCCTTGGTCCCTCCAATCCAAGTCCTGATCTGCCATGTCTTCATCTCTTATTTCCTCCTCCCTTTCTGAATCTAATGATATTTCTCCTTCATCTTTCAAACTATCATTTGTTTCTAACTAAACTATTAGCTTCTCCCCATTAGAAAGAAAAATATCTTCCTCATACTCCTCATGAATGGATGGAAGTGGATCTTGCTGAATTATGTCTTTTGAAAGACTTTGGTAACTCAAGTGTGGAAAAACCATATCTTCCACTGATGTGACTAACACACTAGTACCACTTCTTTCTTTATTCTTAGGATGATGAGGAAAGTTATGAGCAATGGGAGTAAACCAATAGCTTTCACAAGTCAATGAGTAATAGGACGAAGTTCCTAGAGTTAGTTGCAGGTAACCTCATAGCCCAACTTCGAACTAGGTTGAGAAGAACCTCCTACTTCTGGAATATGAATTGGGATAGTGCTCAAGATATTACTTCATTGTCCATAAGATGAATTTATAGGGGTGTGAAGAATTACCATCCATAAAAAACCATATGCCCTCCTTCTAGTGCTAAGATGTTAACAATGTTGGATACTGCCAACATATAGGGGGTCTCCCCAATATGAGGCCCCAATTAGACCTCACATCATTTGGTGTACAATTCCAATATGGAAATATGGCCTGACTATCATTTACTTAAATATATTCCTTGGCTTAATCAGTTAACACAAGAGAGAAGCACACATGTTCTTTTGAATGAGTAAGATAATGTGCCTTGCAAAATGTTCAGTTGCAGATGTATCAAGGTTCTTTCACTACAAGGGAGAGGAAGTAAGCCTCTAAAATATAGGTAATAGTATTAATCTAATGGGAACACATGGACATAGACAAGAAAGAATCATTAGACCTCAAGGGAATTAGTACACATAGATGTAATGTTCATTAAATCATCACAACAAATTTCCAACAAGTTAAGAAAAAAATTCACTGAAATAGTTCAATCACTTTAGTACATATGAAAAGCAAACATGAATGAAAAAATTATAAGAATAGTCTCAAAACACCTAGGATTCATGCATGAAAATATGTTGGTTGAAGGGCTTCAACTATTAAGTAAAGTTTCAAATATACATGAGTACAATGAACACCACTAGCTCCAATAATGGAGTGTTAGAACCACTACTTGCCCCCCAAAATTACTATCTCTATATCTCTAATCCATTGGGATAAGCCAAGATTAAAATTCCCTTGATTGAGAAATGAGGATTGTTACAGGTCATTTTGCCACATCTGCTCAAATAGCCTAGAAACTGGATCAATCAACATCCTTGACACCTTGCTATCATCGCTTTGCAATGCCTCAAGCATTATCTCTCCAAAAGGTCTAATAATTTTTGGTTTATCAACTAAGAAACTCATTTTTATACCCATTTCACCCTTTCCTATATGTCACCCTACATTAGTTTCATGTTTCATAGCTAGGGACCTACACTGACCAATGCAGGTTTCCTTTGATGTAGGTGCATTGCTTCTATAATTTCAGGAAAAATAAAAAATAATTACAAAACTTCTCTTTCCAAAAGATTCTAAGGTGGTTTTAACCATTTACTATTGATTGAGATCTTGAATTCCTATCCTTGAGGTATTATCTCTTATTCATAAGTCTTATCCTCCCTCTTATGTTGATCTAAGTCCTAGATTAGTAAAACCAAAACTAATATATTTACCCTATAAATTCGCTACCTCCCATAGACTCTGGGTCGACTTTTGGAGACACTTAGTTATGCCATGATGCTGCTTCCTTTTACCTTCTTTTTACCTAAGGATCCATTACCACCCTTGAGTTTTGATTGAAGACTTTCTTTGTGGATAAGAAAGAACATGTTTGGTGGGAGACATCTACATTGTGAAGAACTCCAAAAGGGTTGTGATATTCTCCTACATTTCATTAATAGATAAATATTTGTTTTCATATACTTATGTCTATTTGATGGTTCTTTATTTCAATACCATATTGACTCATTGATTATAGATTTAGTCTATGTTATGTATATATTTTATTTCTCTTACTTCTTGTAATTATTTTATAGGTCCCATTTATAGTAATTGGAGTTGGAGCTAAATTTACAAGCTAACATAAGAGGACTTACGTTAGACTCCAAGTAGGCTTTCTCCTCCATTTTATAATTTTTCTAAGGAAATCACAAATGTTTTTCTTATATTGTTTATATATCATACCGTTAGATCTAGAGGATTCATTTATGTCCATGTTGTAGCGGCTGCAACCACCCTCCAAAATTTTGCCTTAGCTTCATTTTGGAGCCTCCCTACCGACCATTCTCAACAACATGTCTTGCACTGTCAAGCACATCAGCTTCAGTTGTTTCATAGCGTCTTGTCAACCTATGCATGCAAGTTTGTTTCACCCTATTCATAGGATTATTTCTGGACTTAGTGTCAGTTTTTGGTTGAGGAGCTCCCTCTGGGAATTGTGCAATTTTGGAGGGGAACCAACCTTCCCTCTAGAAATTGCACAAACCCAGCTGGGCTCTAGAATTGCGTAATTCTTCTTCACAGTCTTCCTCTCAAAAACTACACAATTCATCCCAAGGCAACTGCTCAGCCTAGAAATTGTGCAATTCTAGGCAGCAGTCACCTGCTTCTTCCAGAAATTGTGCAATCCCTCTAGGAAAACCATCCCAGTAGCTAGCAGAAATCGCATAAATTAGCTAGGCAACTTGCTGGGTTTAGAAATTGTGCAATGCAGTCAGATAGGCTTCCTTGAGAAATTTATGCAATCTGACCCAGGACAGCTTCTCAGCCCAAAAATTGCGCAATCCTGGGAGATTCATATGTTCCTACCATAAATTTCCCAATCCTGGGATATAGTCACCTGTCCCTCCCAAAAATTGCACAATGCCTCTGAAACAACCATCTCTTCTCAGCCAAGAAACTGCGCAAATCCCTCTCCCATGCTCGCAAATTGATGCATGTGCCTTCAGGTTGACAAGTTCCCTCCTAGACCTAGCAAAACGTATTTACATGTATGGACTACTTTTCCCAAGGAAACATGCAACGGGATCCCTAGATTTATGGATCTATTTTTAGCAGTTGGAGGTCACGTGCATGGATCACTTCATAAACCTCCCGCCAAGTGTCCTTTTTCCTATACTTGTGGCATGTGCGTCATAACCGTAATTTTATTAAAACTCATTTTTTAGATGCTACAGAGCTCATTCCTCACATCGATCTTGCAGCTCTAACATCCCACATCACATCTAGGATTCGTCAGCACATTCAGCTCAACTATTTTGGGGTAAGCCCACTTCACATATCTTGTGCTACGTTTCTGTCGCTTTTTGTGTTTTAGCTTGTGTGAGTGTCATCTGCTTGATTTCCGTGAACACTTGCTATCATTTGCATGCATGTTAGATTGTACAAGCATCCTTTTATTTTTCATTTGCATCTCATTGTTCTCACATGCATAATATTGTTTTTGCATTGACGGTCACCATCGTAGTGACTCTCTTCACTTGCATGCATGTTGTCTTATTTTTTGAATCCTGCACTTACTATTTGCATGCATAATCATTCACTCTAGCTTGCACTCATCTCATCATGAATTCAGACTTCTCATGTTTTCAGTCGCCCATCGGGTGGTCTCGGTTTCCTTAGCCCATACCGTGCCTTGCCCGACCAGCACTACACATTTTGGGAAGCGAAGGGTTTTCCTTCCCTCTAGAAATTTCACAAGTCTAGCCCAATACTAACCTCTAGGCCTACAATGCGCAAGTCTTGGAGGTTGTGTCCCGCTAGCCCTAGAAACTACGTAATACAATTTTCTGGTTGCATGGCGTTGCTGACTGAAATTGAGCATTGCACAGTTTCAGTCCTTAGCAAGCTAGGGTGGGTTGTGCATTGCGTAGTTCCAGCAGTCAGTTAGCCTCCTAACAAACCGGACTGTGACTTGTGCAGTTTTGGTAGTCAATCTCCAAGCCTCTCAGTGAAAATTGTGCAATCTTCACAAGGTAGTCAAACAGGTATGTTGCATATTAGTCCTCTAGTTTGTTTTGGTTTTAGACTGACATATTGCTTATCATGAGTATTTCTATGTCTCTAGGTATCATAGTTGTTCGTATGCCTCTCAGCATCACAAGTACAATGGCTTCCAGGAGAGAAGAGTCAAAGACACCATTCAGAGCACACGTGGGCATGCAGTTGATCAAGTTTCTATGAACTTTCCTATCTATGAAGACATCCAGTTGTTCATAGACAAAGACATCAAGATAATATGACAGTAGAATCATAGTGAGCAGCACCATCAGCAACAACAGAAGGTAGCACAATCGCATGTGATGAATGCAAGAGGAAGGTTGTTGACAACATAATGCGGAGGAAAGCTACAAGTTCAAAGAAAATCCACTCATGATGAAAGTAGCTTTGGATATTGAAGCTAAGAATTGATGGCACAACACGAAGATCATGTGAAGGCAAAAAGAGAAATGGAGAACGATTTACATGTGTTAAAATGGAAACTCAAGGAAGAATAGGAGCTGCATAGACAAGAGAACGAGTTACAACAAGAACAAGTACAACAGGGAGCACAACATGCACAGATGGATGAAACAATGC
This sequence comes from Pinus taeda, assembly GCA_000404065.3. Classification (NCBI taxonomy): domain Eukaryota; kingdom Viridiplantae; phylum Streptophyta; class Pinopsida; order Pinales; family Pinaceae; genus Pinus; species Pinus taeda. The sequence continues at coordinate 41,375 of APFE030410461.1, read as the reverse complement.
CTGTACAAGTTATAGATCCATCCCAGCAGCTAGCACTAAGAAGACAAGGTGAGCAGTGTTTTCGATTGCATGAAAGGGAATTCAGCAACATGCATGTCATTGTGCACATGCATGTGATCCAACCCTTTTGGAAAAATCATCGAGCTGAAGACAAGAAGAAAGTCCGAATGGAACTGAATTTATATTCCGGCAAGTTGGTGTGAACAACCACCATCACATGCTTGGAGACCAGTGCAGACACTATGCATCAGTATGTTGCCACTCCTGCCACACCCAAGATGACCATGCACATTGTATCAGACAAGTTGGACAAAGGAGCCATATCAGTGTACCTGGATGCAACAGAGTCAAGAGTGTGATTTCAGGAGGATGTCACCATTGAGCGCACAGACACCATCATAGACGACCAAGCTTGGAATTAGTTTGTCACCATCAACCATCACAGGGATGTCAAAACATTGGTCTCACCACAATGGTTCGAGCATTAGTGATGTCTTGCATGGCTTTCTCAAGCCATTTGTCTCACATGGGTGTTGAAAAGTGTGCAACAAGAAATGCTTGTTGAGAATGCAACAAGATGATGGAGCTTAGTGAAAAGAGTCGCCTTCACTAAGTGGGCCCGCAGGCTATTTTTGGCGCAAGTCTATTTTTAGACTATGTCTATTTTTAGACATATGGATCATGTCTATGGATTGCAGGTTGCTGTTTATGGATGATTGATCAAGTTGGAAAAAATAGATGGACTTCTATTTTTAGTCATCACAGCGGAGTGACTGCTCAGTCTAAATATAGAACAGTCAAATATTATTAGCTCATAATAATATTTAGACTATAAACTTTGTCTTATTCTCTTTGAGCACTTCAGGATGAGCTACGGATGTGGTACATGCAGATCCCAGAAGGAAATACGTGGTTACCTATGGGATGACTAATATTTGCATGCAGGACTTCAGTTAGAACTCAAGTGAGTTGAGTTTAGTGGACTGGAGGTGCAGTGATGGAGTTGTGTTCAGTTTAGCTTTGTTAAACTGGTTGTATTTAGTCTAACTGGCAAATAGACTAGAGATGAGTTGGGTGAATTAGTTATTAATTAATTCACAAGTTATTAACTCATAATGCAACTATAGAATACATTAGTTAACTCAGTTGCATGTCAGTGCATGTTCAGTTCAGCAGGGACAGGTGTTAGAGGATCAGATTGCTATCAGTTGTGACCATAGATGTGCATGATGATTTGCACAATCAGTGGGATTGAGTTGCCAATGAGGATTGCATGGTATATCCAAGGGAAATACGAGTTTGATTCATTCATTCCTCATTCATTCTCTTGCGGGATTGCGCAAGAGAGGCAGGGAAGCAGTGGAAGAGATTTGGAGATCAGATCTTAGCTGTATTGTGTGTAACAGAGGTGGAGATACTTGTGAGAAGTATTATGCTGTGTAGTGTTACATGACTCAATCATTAATATACAGATAGTTGGGGTTTTTAGCGAGATGCTTTCCCCGGGATACATACTGTGTTAATGTGTGAATGCTCTTGATGTTTTATTGTTATTGATGCTGCTATATTGATGATCAACATAGAGGAGCTTATGTATTGTGTATGTTTTCCGCAATAGTACATGATCAGGATAATCACCATTGAATATGTGTTAAATTATTCAAAATTTCTACATATTCCTGAAAAAGAGGCTTAGAATTCAAGGTTGTTGGCACAAAACTTCTTGAAAACAGCCACAGTTGCATGGAGACCTTACTCTGGGAGAAATTGGAGGGTCTCAATCACATGGAAGGCTTGTCATGGGAGCAACTAGGGGTCTAGTTTAGTTAAGAGGAAAGTTCTCTTAGGGGTTGGACACTTGAAGGGGTTGGTTGCCTTCTGAAGTTTATGTAGCTCGTGAGGAAGGTTAGTTTGGTTTTGGTTTGCTGATTCCACTTCCTTAACTGTACTTGGGGAGTTCAATCATATCATAGTAACTATTCATCACATGTTTACTGGTGGACAAGTTAGCTTGGGTATATGTGGGAGGAGGGTGTTACAGAGTGCTATCAGAGCATGGTTCACCCCTTGGAATATATGGGCGGAATGTGTTTTTCATGCATACATGTCGGTTGCATATGTATTTTTTATGCTTGTCGTCTATGTGCTTGTTGTGTATGCATGGTGGTGTTCATTGTTGCAGTTGTGTCACCATGTGAAATATGATAGTGATTGTTGTTGGATGTGGTCATCATGAGTGCATGTCGGTTATGTATTTGTTATGCATGCTAGTGTCTATATGTCATTATGCATGCATTATCATGGTTATGGTATAGTCATGCATGGTAACTAGATGATGGTTGAGATGATGTTTATATATTACTATGATTATGTTTATACATGTATTATGCTAATATGTTTGATCTTGCGGATGAGATATCCTCCCTTGAACTATATTGAGGTATGTTGATTATGTTTATATTTTGATTTAGATAACATGGTATACTTGCAGGAAGAAGAACAAAGATGACTAGCAAGATGGTAGACTACAGTTCACAAGATTCTCCCTATAGATCCGATGAGCAGTATGTTGATAGGTACTCTCCTGATATATCAGACACTTTGAGAAGTTTGAATGAAGAAATAAGAAGTTTCAAGGAAGATAATGACAAAATCATTCAGGCATGGGAGAAACAAGAATAGTTTAATGCACTTATCCTTCAGAGTTTCTCAGACCTATAGAGGTAGGGATCACTTAGGATCGGTCATGGGTTGGAGGATAAGACTAATGGGGAATATGGCAGTAGTTCTAATGGTGGGAATAGGCTGGATAGAGATGACACAATCAGAGATTGAAAGTTCTTGGATAGACCTGATAGGAGAGGTGGTGGACGCAAGTTCTATTCTAGTTCTAGTTATGATAGGTATCATGTTCATCATCATTACCATCTTTAAAGGAGGAATGGCAGGTGATATTTTCTAGATGAGTTCAAGAAATCTATGCCACCTACATTTGATGGAGATTTGAAGAAACCAGAATATGCAAAGGCATTGTTAGTCGGGATGAAGAACTTCTTTGAGTTGCATGATTACACATAGAACATGAAGGCTAGAATAAATATCTTCAACCTCAATGGGAAAGAAGACATGTGGTGGGAAGATGTAAAGTGGGTTAGAGACATCAGGATGAAAGAGTTGAGTTGGCATGAATTTAGGAGAATTTCCAGGAAGAAATATTTATCGGAGAGGTACTATGATAGTAAAGCTAAGGATTTGTATGAGCTAAACATGGGATCGATGACATATGAGGAGTATATGACCAAGTTCCTGGAGTTTTTGAGGTATGTACCATTTCTTAAGGATTATAAATCAAAATTTTAGAGATTTGTCAATGGATTACCATTATCATTTAAAGATCATATTAAGTATGATGAGCCTCGATCACTTGAATAAGTCATTGGGAATTTGAAACACTATTATGAGCAATGAAAGTGTAGGATAGAATCTCAGCAAGGTTGGAAGGGGAAATACAAGACTAAAGGTAATTGGAAGCCGAAGCAAACAAGACCTTAAGATGTAGTTGAGAAAGAGAATGTTGTTCCTTACAAGAATTTTAATTTAATTGGATAGGGACATGGGTCACAACCTCGAGGGAAGCATAATAAATTTGATGGTAAGGGAAAGTTGCAGTGTTGCGTGTGTGGCAAGGAGAATCTCAAGAGGGATTTCCCACAATATCAGGGTGGTAGGCCTCAGATTTATAATGCACAAGAAGCATAGACAATTGGGGATGTTGAGAAGATTATTCCATGGATATATGCAACGTTGGATAAGAGGTAGGAAAATCACCAGGCATCTCTTATCGAGATGGACGGTAAGCTTTTTGATCAAGTCATTTCTATTTTGATTTACCCTGGATCTAATTATAGTTATGTTAATCCTAACCTAGTGGATAAGTGTGGTTTTAATAGAGAAGTGCATGCAGAATATTGGTTAGTGTAGTTGGCTATAGGTACAGAGAAAAGAGTTCGTGATTGGGTAAGAGCTTGTGCATTTGAGTTGAATGGTATGCCTACATCAACTCATTTGAATGTTCTTCCATTGGGATCGTATAATATGCTTTTGGGTATGGACTTGTTGTATCTTCATAGGACCAAGGTGAATTGTTATGACAAGGTTAATGAATGCTTGGAAGATAATGGAGAACATATAATCCTACAGGGTAAGAAGAAATCTACATCAGCTAGAATGGTTACAACTATACAGGAAAAGAGTAGTCATAGAAAAAGGTGTGTGCTATTTGTAGTGCATATTTATAGTGATAGAGTTAAGGATGTTGAGGATGCAAAGGTATTGAGAAACTACCCAGTTTTACAATAGTTTCAAGATGTATTTCCCATAGAGATTTCAAGGTTACCGCCTCATAGGGAAGTTGACTTTTCTATTGAGATGGTACCAGGGGTAGCACCAGCATCGAAGGCACCTTAAAGGATGAGCACTCCAGAGTTAGTGGAATTAAAATTATAGTTGAAGGAAATGCTTGACAAGGGATACATTAGGCCAAGTGTTTTTGAAGAAGAAGGATGGTACTCTCAAACTGCGCATTGACTATAAGTCGTTGAACAAGGTGGCCATCAAGAACAAGTATCCGTTGTTGAGGATCAATGATCTATTTGACTAGTTGAAGGGAGAAACGATGTTCTCAAAGATTGATATGAGATCAAGACACCATCATGTGTGCATCAAAGAAGAGGACATCTACAAGCCTCCTTTCAGCACTATGTATCGGCATTATGAGTTTGTTATGGTTCCTTTTGGTCTAACTAGTGCTCTAGATACTTTTATGTCCTTGATAAATAGTTTGTTGTGTCCTTATCTGGACATGTTTGTTATTGTGTTCATTGATGATATATTGATATATTCTTAGAATGAGGAAGAGCATGCTGAAAATTTAGTATTAATACTGAGGTTTCTAAGAGAGAATTAATTGTATGCCAAGCTTAGCAAATGCAGTTTCTTTTAGATAGAGGTACATTAATTGGGACATGTTGTTTCCGAGGAAGGCATAGTAGTGGATCTGGAAAAGATAAGAGCTATCATGAAATGTGAAGCTCCTAGGAATGTGGATGAGGTAAGGTGATTCATGGGGTTAACAGGTTAATATAGGAGGTTCATGAGGAACCTCTCACGCTTGCATATCCTATTACATCATTGCAAAGAAAAGGTAGGAAGTTTGAAAGGACAAAGGAATGTGCAACTAGTTTTGAGTATTTGAAGTACTTGTTGACAAATGCTACAATCCTTAAGATTAAAGACTCAGACAAAGAGTTTGTAGTGTGTAAAAATGCTTGCAAGAAAGGACTTGGTGGAGTCATGATGCAGGAAGGACAAGTAATGTGCTATGAATCAAGGAAACTGAATGAGCATGAGTGTAATAGGCTTGGTGAAAATTCCATATAAAATATATAAATACCATGGATGATGGGACATGTATTCCAAGCTGAATGGTGGGGGAAACATCCCAGTGGGTGTTGATTCAGTGTATTATGGATAAGGAAATTGGCAAAGGAAATGGCTAAGGCTTTGGAAAGGCATTAAAGAGGCAAAAAGGTATTTTGACACATTTATTTATGAAAATAAAGGAAATTAGGAGAAAAGGAGGTGAAAGGTCATAGGTTGCATGTGAGGAGGGAAATAATGGGAATTGAAGAAAATAGAGGCCTCATTAATAAAAAGGCTTTTCAGGATTAGTTGGAAGGCTTCTTCTTTTGAGTGTTAATCTCTTAGTTAGTGTAAGCTCATGGCTCAAGCTTTGGCTATGGTTATTCATGGGATCAAGAAAGGTAAACAACGCAAGAAGAAGGAAGGAGCAAGCAGGGAAGGACAGGATCAAACAGCTATAACAAGATTCATTTTAGGTATCAACTTGCATGTGTATTATCCTTGCTAGATATGGCATGCATGGTATTGCATGTGGTTATTTTTATCATGGCATGGGTTTTTCGAGGTGTGAAAGTGTTTTCATCCTAGCCTTGCCATTTTCGAATAACCATGGTGTGATGGACTTCTTAAGTTTGGTTGAGCTGGATTTCTAGATGGATTCGAAGTTGAGTGGGGTGGATCTCTAAAAGATAGAGCACATGGCCTAGTGGTCCCTAAACTAGACTGTGGATCATGTAAATCCATTGGCCTAGTGACCCCTGAGCCAGACCGTGGGATGCAGTAAATCTAGGATTGTGTTGCCTTAGATGGCCTAGGAATCCTTGCCAGTGAATGGCAGGATATATGATAAAGCCTAGAGGTAGTTTGCTCTCCGTTGGGCCTAGTAATCATGGGTTTGGGATATACAATAAAGCCTGAAGATTGGGTCTCAGTTTAAGGCCTAGTGATCTAGGTTTAGATTACGGTAAAGCTTGAGAGACTAGGAGATAGGAAAATTCCTCATGTGTAGGTCGAGAAATCCGATGGAATCCATGCTTTTTTGGCCTACTGATAGAGTGAAGATCACGATAAATCTTGTTATGATGTGTTCATTACGTTGGCATAGTAATCTAGGATGGATTACAGTAAATCTTCATTTCTATTGATGAGGGTGAGGTGGTTTAGCCTTGGTATGCCCTAGTTGAGTTCTTTTGGTTTGAGTCCCACATTCATGCTTGGAATATGGCACGGGGGTGAATGGCTGAAGAGAGATTTGGATTAGCCATTCTATGGTAGGGTTGAATATGGTTTAAATGTACTGATGTATATATGGATTTTGATGGCTGATATGTTTATGGTATTTCTGTTCCTATTATGCTGGTTATATGTACGTTTTATGACAACATCTATGTATGGCTCTCAGCATGTTTCTACTTGTACATGAATGCATAATGTGTATATGACCTAATAAATGAACATGCAACAATTAGCATGAGGAAAAAATGGTTCATCACAGTTCTCAGATAAGTATGACATCCCTACACTTAATTAAGTTGTTTACACCTATAGGTTACATGTTGGTGATATGTTGAAGAAATGTCTATCATGGCTAGTAGGGGTCTAATTAAGGTCTTGATCAACTTATTTCTTTTGCATCATTTTTTCTCTGTATGTTTACTGATTTTAGGCTTTCATTCCATTATAGGAAATGGCCTGGGCTCTGGGCCTGAAAAAGTGGCTTAAATCTTAGGGTTGCTAACAAAGAACTGGAAACTTTGGTCCATAATCACTGGTAGGAAGGCCTATGAGAGCGACTTTAGGTTTCTTGTCACTCCCTTTCCCATATCATGAGAGCGACTATGGCCTAAGAGGTCCATAACAATAGTGGGACCCAGGGAAAGGCTATCTCAGTGGCTCACTTATCTTCTGAGGGTTTTGTTGATGATTTTGGATGACTATGTGTGATGTTCTGTCAATTCCACTTCATTAAGGTCACATAGGAGGTTGAATTTGATCATAGTAGCCTCTTGTCTCATATTTACCCTGGTTTGCATGGTTATTTGGGTGGATGTGGGAGGAGGGTGTTACAACAAGTAGAATTATGTTACACATGATCTTGAGTTGGAAAAAATCATCCATGCATTGAAGATGTGGAAGCACTATCTTCTTGGCAGCAGTTTTGTACTAATGAGCGATCATAGTGGATTGAGATACTTGTTTGACTAACCAAATCTGAATGTCAGGCAAGATAGATGGTTTGCCATTATTAGTGAGTTTGAGTTCGAGATTAGGTACATTAAGGGAAAAGAGAATAGGGTTGCAAATGCTCTTATCAGGAAGATACAAGTAAATCACATTGTGGCTCTAAGTTCTTGTGGGACATACTTAAAGGATCATATCTTATAGGTAGGAAAACATGATGATAGGTAAATGGAGCTTAGGCACAAGTTACAACAGGGTATAGGTGAAAAAGATGTGGATTATTTTCTTATAGCAAATGGTTTGATCAAATTTAGGGACAAGATCTATGTGCCAGACAACAATGAGCTCAAGAAGCTTGTCTTGAGAAAATTTTATGCTAAGCTATATTCAAGTCACCTAGGATATTAGAAGACATTAACAATGGTGAATAAGATCTACTATTGGCCGAATCTGAATAAGGAAGTGGCAAATTTTATGGCTATATGCTTGGATTGTCAACAAGTAAAAGCAGAGTGTAAGCATCAAGGTGGTTTACTACAACCGATTCTGATTCCAGAGAGGAAATGGGAGGTCATTTCCATGATTTCATTACAAGTTTTTCTAGGACATGTAGAAAACATGATTCCATCATGGCTATGGTGGAAATATTGACAAAGGTAGCACAATTCATTCTAGTGAAGTCTACTTATTCATCTAATGATGTAGCACAGGCCTTCATCAGAGATGTAGTGAGGTTGCATGGTGTTACGAAGAAGACTGTGTCAAACAGGGATGTCAAGTTAACTTCCATATTCTAGAAAGAGTTTTTTCCAACTTTAGGTACATAGTTGGCCTTCAACACAACTTATCATTTGCAAACAGATGGACAAACAGAGAGGGCCAACAGGAATTTAAAGGACATGTTGAGAATGTACATCATGCATCAACAATGAAAGTGGGAAGAGTATCTTCCAATGTTATAGTTTTCTTACAATAATGGGTATCAAGAGTCACTGAGGATGAGTCTATTTGTGGCACTTTATAGGTGGAGTTGTAATACTCCCATCAGTTGGAGTGATCCAGTGAACAGGGTGTTGTTAGGACCAGGCATATTGGCATAAAGGAAGCATAGGACAGACAAAACAATTATGCAAGTCAACATAATTTTTTTAAGGAGTTTCAGGCTGGGGAACATGTGTACTTGTGCATCAAGCCCAAGAAGACCTCCTTGAGGATCGGGTCATGTGTGAAGTTAGAACCTCGTTATTGTGGGCCTTTTGAGATGCTTGAGAGAATTGGACCAGTGACCTATAGACTTACACTGCCTCTGACAGTTAAATTCCATGATGTTTTCCATTATTCATTTCATAACATAAATGTAAAGGATGTTGATCATGTTATTGATTGGTATGTATTGCAGGTGGATCTAGAAGGAGAATTCCAGCTGAAACCTCATGGTATTTTGTAGAGAAATATTCTTATGCTTCAGAACTGAGTAATCGAGCAAGTTGAAGTGCAATGGAAGCACTTTGGGCCCGATGAAGCTACATGGGAGATGACTAATCAAATGCGGGCTATGCATCCTTCTCTATTCGCTGGTAGAGCAGATGTATTTTGATATATGTTTTGGCATGGTGTTTTGGTATATCTATATATGTATATGGATGTAAATACCACCATAAGTTGTGTTATAAATTTCTAATAAGCAGTATGGTGGTCATGTTGTTATGTTTATCATGTTGGTTTACTTTTCAACAGGTTGAGCATTGTAAATACTACATCGATATAAGTTATAAAGTTCCATGGGTAGTATGTTTTTCTTTTCAGCTATCTTATTATTTGTATGTGTCATAGAAGAATGAGGACAGTGTTCCCCTAAGGGGGAGGGGTCTGTAACATCTCTGGGTTAAAACTCCATGTAATAAAGCTAATAAAGGAAAAATAAGACCAAGGTAATGGGACACTTATTCCAAGTTGAATGTTGGGGAAAACATCCTAGTGTGGGTGTTCATTTTGTATTTATGGCTAAGAAAATTGTCAAAGGTAATGGAAAATGATTTGGAAAGGAAAAGAGGAATGTATTCTCGTTTTATTTATGAAAATAATGGAAATTAGGAGAAAAGGAAGGTGAAAGGTCATAGGTTGCATGTGAGGAGGAAAATGAAGGAAAAATAATGAAAAATGAATAAAATAGAGGCCTCATTGACAAAAATGATTTTGAGGATTAGTTCATGACCTTTTCTTGGTTTACCTTTTCTCAGTTTAGTTTTTTAGCTCTCTCTCTCATACTCTTGCATAGTTTTGGAGCAAGATATACTTGTTGAAAGAAAGTGTGTGACCTTGCAGCAACTTAGGAGAGATGCATGTGGAGGTTCTAGCACTTGAAGGGGAAAAATAAGTGTATCCCTTAGAAGCCTATAATAGTACGTAGCCTGAAAGGAACAGACGAGATGAATGACATCACACACTAGAAACAAGAAGAGTCCACAATCCAAAGTGATGAGTTAAAATCAACAACACACTTCAGTAAGATTCATACAATCACATACATAATAGTCCATACATCAATGCATAAGTAAAAATGCATACATTGCTAAAGTAACCAGAATAGTTGAACTACAATAACAACATATGTATGAAATGTGCTGGCTATGTTATATTATATAAAGTGAAAGTTCCATCCATACATATAGCCATGACAACCACTATCCCAAATAGTGGAATGTTACATTCAACACCACCTACTCTTCCAAAGAGACATACTCGCTTTGCACTATGGAGAAGCCAAGGCTTGTCACAATACTCTCCAAGCCCTCTCTAAGAAATGCCTAGCAAAAGCTTGGCCCCCCAAAAGATTATTATATGAGTTATGAGGTTCTATTTATAACAAAGGGTGGGGCAACCCTTGACATTCCCTTTTGTGACTCTTGGACTACCCTCGTGACTCTTTACATTACATATGACTATTTTTTTTCGACTAATGACACTTGTAATTTCATTTTACATCATGTTTACAAAAATGATACATTTTCCACATATACCCATGTGGGACAAAATTGGCTTGAGTCAGCCAAACAAGCCAACATTGAGACTCAAACGAATGTGGAAAGATTAAATCATCAACCTTCTCTCCATGATCCTCGATGACAAACTGATACCATGCTTGATAGTGTGCAATGGTGTCCGTGTACTCTTCGATGAAGTCCTTCTAGAAATGAAATATTGCCTCCATTACTTCCAGGTATACTGTATTGGAACCTCGGTCCAACTCATCTTGTAACATGTGCAACTTAGTATTGAGCATGGTCGGACCAACGATGTACATCCGCATGTTATCTGTGCTAAATTGCAAATTTGCACTAGTGGTCGTGAGCATCAACTGATCGAAGTACAAATTAATCTCCATTTTGACTTGGTTCTTCTCTTTGGCCTCAGTGAGCGTACTAATCTTCGAGGTGCCATACTTCCTCACCATGACATACAAAATCCTGTATAATTGTGCATACAATGCCTTCATACTAGCGATGAGCGATAAGAGTTCCTCATAGTTACAGATTTGACTCCAGATATGTGCTTTGTTGAACTCCACCTGTGGATTCATCATCTTGAGCAAGTGAAGCGAGGCTCCCTTGTACCTCATAGTCCATGTATGTACATGATCAACAATGGAATCTATGTCTACGAGTGTTCGCGTTATCTTGGTGCATCAATGTTGATGACCATGTAGGTGGACAAATGCCTTATGCACGGTGACAAACCTACCATACAGTCTCTGCATGACTATCTCAAGAGACGATAGTTCAGTAGGTATGGCCATCTTCACCTTTGCTCTAGAAGATCCTATTGATTGTTCCTCTCTCTGCTTTGCTGCATAATTCCTTAGCCATGCACTCATTTTATGCTATCAAGAACCAAACACTCGAGTTGGTGGCTTTGACATAAGCCTTTATAGCATCGACCAAGGAAACTGGATGTCTCGGTACATCTGACACAATCACCTATTCTTCCAAGTGCACAGGTGATGCATGATCATCCAGGGTGTGTGCTCTATGTTCTTGTACAACTCGTTGTTTTGAATCATCAAAGGTTATGTTGTACATCTATGTTCCCATATGGTCCCCAAGGAGGATGGTATCCCCTTGTTCACTCGAGACTTGCTCTACTGTTGGAGCTGGTGAAACCCGTGGAGTAACCTCAGCTGCTGTTGGCATGAGGTTGCTATCCTGATTCTATTCTGGATGCTCCACCTCCATATCCATCTATTATATTATCTGTTCATCCTGTAGAGCAAGTTCTTGTTCCTTCTACTGGTCATCCCATTCCTCATTTGTTGTTGGTTCAGATTCTTCAACCTGTATTGGTGAATTTTGCGCTATCTGTGCGCCTTGCACTTCCTCCTATTCCAGTTCCTATTCCTATTCATGTTCATGCTCATGCTGTGCTTCCTTCTCTCTTCTGTGCAGCTCTTGTTCTTCCCTGAGTTTTTAATGCACTTCCTGCAACATCCTCTCAGTATCTTCTAGCCTTCTCTTTTCTCTCTTTTTTTGTGCAATCCTCATGTCATGATGTTGCCTCTTCACGTCTATCTCAAAAGCTACCTTTTGCACAAGCATGTCTTCCTTGAACTTAGAGCTTTGCTCCATCTCTATGCCTTCGAAAATTTTCCTCTTGCCTTTGTCTTGCACATGTTTTTTTCTTACTACTATTGTTGTTGCCACTCCCTACGGTGCTGCTTCGTTGAGTGTTTCTAGCCACTCCACTGCAATGTTGAACAATTCATTGATCCTGGAGAAGTTGCAACAATATCTCCATGGGTGTTCCTTTGGCCAATGAGATGCCACATCGATCTAAGGGTAGTACACTCTTGCAAAGTGGTCTCTGCATAAACCATGTGGGTCATATGGGTTAAAACTCCTACTACCGAACTTAAACGTCTTGAAGTCTTCCACTTTGACATATGCTTATTTCAAACTCCCAACCGTGTACAACTCAATTTGCACAGGAAGTGTGGGCCATGGTGCCTTCTTCTTCCTATGCAATCTAGCTGACAACCCTGTCAAGATGTGGTATGCAACCTCCTGCATGACCAACTTGTCTTTGGCAAACCTTAGAAACACATGCAGAGCTTTATACATGTTGTACATTCTGATGAAGGTTCCCTTGGGTGAGGCATGCCAATATGCAATGTTTAGAAATGCCTCCATTTATGCCTAGGACATGTAGGCTAGATCATGTTCAAGGATCATCATGTACAGAGGGGCGATGAAATGGTCACATATCCTAGCCATGACTCCTCGGTAGCTGCAATCTGAGAGAAACTTGCAATATATGTTTACAAAAATTTCTGAAGGTGTCCATGCCTAACCCATGCCAGGGAACTATTGATGGGCACAAGTTACATCAAGAAAGTATGCAGACATGAAAAAATTCACTTGCTAATCCTTCGGTGGACTTCGAGCATTGGACAAATGCACTTTCAATTGGAGAGCCAACGTGTTATATTAGTTGAATTATTTTCCTTCATTTTCGAGCTGATCCAACATAGCAACCAAAATCTGCGGGAAGGTCTTTGTACTCCCATACAAGAGGCACACGAAGATGACCAAGAACTAATATTCTTTCTTGAATGTCTTCGTCTTGTATATCTGTTTGGGTTCCGCCTTGAACTTTCTTGGCTCCTTTATCCAATGCTTCAAGATATCTCTTGTGTTCGTGTTGTTGCTAGGAGTGTAAAATAGTGCATCCATCCTACTCACTGGGAATGGAAAATGATATATCTCTTAATAATCCTCTATCCTGAAGGAAGAAAGGATTGTTCTATTGGCACTGATAATTTTTATTGTCTTGGTATCAATATGTGAGACAATCCAATGGATCATATATGTGCAAGGGAACATTGGAAACCTGCATGTTGTTGTGTGTGGAGCATGATTGTTCAGAGGTCTTTGTTTCAGCCGGATGTATAGCCCAGGAAGATTTGTACACCCCTCCACGTGGGGGGGTGCGGGGGGGATTTGTCCCCCCC